>OX638417.1:17172501-17457769 GCA_951813805.1 Limnephilus auricula
AATTGTCTATGGCTCTTTATAAGCCCGGCAACACTTGAATTGCAGGCAAGGACAGGAAATGGAAAAACACTTCCCGTCCAGATACCGGGAGAGGAGGAAGGGTATTCTGGGTGGAGGTCGGAAATAATGTGGTTCATGTTCTTTTGGATTTTAAAAGAGTCTTTTTTTGTTTTTTTGATCGAGACCGACGGGTCTGGAGAAGTGAAATGTTTTTGCTTTGACCGGGTATTCATCATCCATCGGAAAAGTGGATTGAGTTCGCGATGTGTCTGTTTTATCGAGTAGAAGTGTTGAGCACACACGCGGTGGGAACGCAAGTCTGTTCTTTACAAATATCTAATGATTTCCAACTCCTAGAGATGTGACATTTTTGATAAACTGAAAAGTTTATTTAAAAATCATCGATTAGAATCCAATGATTCGGAGGCAACATATCTGCGACTACAATGATTGTTTTCGCATAGACCTGGCTTCTAAATACAATTCCAACGCTAAAAATAATAAATTTCTATTACGAGGCCATACCCATAAGGTCTACACTGACCACTCTATAATAGAGATCAAAAGAAGAGGCTGAATGGTATGCACATAGTGACTCCGTGGGATTAAATTAAGTTCGTAAGAACCTGTAAAAGGACCAAGCTTTTTAAAGTAATTAACACAGAGTTAAAAATGATATTAGCAATATTCGCTCTTTATACAAATCTTCATCAGCTCCTTTTGTGGCTCGAAAAAAGAATATCGTGGTTACTCATGTAGTTTTAAGGTCCTTCAATAGATGCTGTTAGTATAATTAGTTAAGAGTACCATCTATTTGTGTCTAAAGTATGAACGGTTACGATGATCGCCGAAGGCTCAACAGTATTCCGCGAGAAATGAGAATATTAATTTTAAATATTAACAAAATACATTAACAACTCGTCGTCCACGGCTCGAGACGCCAAGATTTGACTCGAGCATCTTGTTTCAAGCTTGTGGGCGCAATGCGAGCATACTTCGAAGCCAACACGTCCGATCGAACCAAACCGTCAAGCAAGAATGGACGTGTGTAGCTATTTTAATTTGAGTTAAAAACCCACAAAAATTGCCTGACGTATGATAGCTGATCCGAGCATATTATTCAGGCAGCCATCGGGATAAATAAAAGAAAGGCAACGTACGATTGAGATGGTCACATTTTATTTGTAGAACTGGCAATGGTTTTTCCCAATTACGGGAAATGTGAGGCAATATAAAATTGTCCTAGCAGACACATTTTCAAAACTGAACATTGGTGAAGGAAAAGTACCAGTTGATGATACCAAAAAATGTATTTCATTTCCATTGAACTTTTGTGTTCTTGTGCCATCCATCGAACAAACAACTCATTTAGAAAGTTTTTCCGCAAATTGTCAGTAATTATAAAAATCATAATAGGCTTTGCAGACGTGATAGTTTGGCAGCAACAAACACCGACGTCAATACAATCAACCTACAAATAGATTGACTCGGTCCGAATGCGGACCAAGTTGTAAATTTTCCAATTGAGTTTTTAAATTCGTTGGATTTTTCTGCTGTGCTACCGCACAAATTGTCACTCAAAGTCGGCGCGCCAATTATTATTTTGCGGAACATTAATCCACCCCAATTGTGTAATGGAACAAGACCGGCTGTGAAGAAACTGAATATCATTGAGGCAACTATTCTTAATGGAAAGTCCAAAGGGGCATGTTTCTTGATTGAATGAAAGATTGCATTCGCAAAAGATTGCAGCGTCACTGTAACAACCCTAAGGATTACATTTGATGGAAGATTGCATTAGCAAAAGATTTCAGCGTCACTGTAACAACCCTAAGGATTACATTTGATGGAAGATTGCATTAGCAAAAGATTTCAGCGTCACTGTAACAACCCTAAGGATTACATTTGATGGAAGATTGCATTAGCAAAAGATTGCAGCGTCACTGTAACAACCCTAAGGATTACATTTGATGGAAGATTGCATTAGCAAAAGATTGCAGCGTCACTGTAACAACCCTAAGGATTACATTTGATGGAAGATTGCATTAGCAAAAGATTGCAGCGTCACTGTAACAACCCTAAGGATTACATTTGATGGAAGATTGCATTAGCAAAAGATTTCAGCGTTACTGTAACAACCCTAAGGATTACATTTGATGGAAGATTGCATTAGCAAAAGATTTCAGCGTTACTGTAACAACCCTAAGGATTACATTTGATGGAAGATTGCATTAGCAAAAGATTTCAGCGTTACTGTAACAACCCTAAGGATTACATTTGATGGAAGATTGCATTAGCAAAAGATTTCAGCGTTACTGTAACAACCCTAAGGATTACATTTGATGGAAGATTGCATTAGCAAAAGATTGCAGCGTCACTGTAACAACCCTAAGGATTACATTTGATGGAAGATTGCATTAGCAAAAGATTTCAGCGTTACTGTAACAACCCTAAGGATTACATTTGATGGAAGATTGCATTAGCAAAAGATTGCAGCGTCACTGTAACAACCCTAAGGATTACATTTGATGGAAGATTGCATTAGCAAAAGATTTCAGCGTTACTGTAACAACCCTAAGGATTACATTTGATGGAAGATTGCATTAGCAAAAGATTTCAGCGTTACTGTAACAACCCTAAGGATTACATTTGATGGAAGATTGCATTAGCAAAAGATTGCAGCGTCACTGTAACAACCCTAAGGATTACATTTGATGGAAGATTGCATTAGCAAAAGATTTCAGCGTTACTGTAACAACCCTAAGGATTACATTTGATGGAAGATAAAATTTGCAAAAGATTGCAGCGTCACTGTAACAACCCTAAGGATTACATTTGATGGAAGATTGCATTAGCAAAAGATTGCAGCGTCACTGTAACAACCCTAAGGATTACATTTGATGGAAGATTGCATTAGCAAAAGATTTCAGCGTTACTGTAACAACCCTAAGGATTACATTTGATGGAAGATAAAATTTGCAAAAGATTGCAGCGTCACTGTAACAACCCTAAGGATTACATTTGATGGAAGATTGCATTAGCAAAAGATTGCAGCGTCACTGTAACAACCCTAAGGATTACATTTGATGGAAGATAAAAAATGTACGATAGCTCAAGGATACAAATTTTATAATTCCTGGGCCCATTTCATATAGGACTATTCAAATGTCTTAAATAGACCAAAATATTATCATTTCTCTTGTACTATTTCAATGCAGTTTCACTCGGTTGTTTGACATTTTGTGATTGCTAATTTTTATTGACATGATTTTCTTCTGACAAATAGTATACGTGGTTCATGTACCGGAGGCTATTTTGAACTTTTGTATTTAATAAATTTAATCACGGGGTCAAGCAATCAGTATAGGACAAAAAAGAAGGTTTGACCCCGACCCCCGGGTCAAACCATGTGTACATCAGTTAAAAAACGTATTATTGACAAAATGGCTAGTTTTTCCAACGTCATACAGTTCTTATTTATCGTAGTAGAGTCACGGGACCCAGATAGTCGACACAGAAAAAAAATCCTTCAAAGTGGTATATAAAAAGTATTTTCGTAAATAGTGGCGGTTACAGCAGTATTTCTTTCCTGCGACGATATTAAGATTAGACGCTGCGTAAACTTTGGGCCACTCTTTATTTTATAAGATTGGAAAATCGTATTAACCATGCATTTATTTTCTGTTACAACAAAAAAAACATGAATACTGTGGTGTCCTGAATGACACGTAGTTTCAGTCGTTTTTGATAAATGCTGACCGATGCTTCATCACCAGACCCTCTTCTATTCGACACCAGGCGTGGTGGCCTTGGGCTGCTACCGCGCGGATGACTACAAAGGAATTCCGCCACTCTACGATCTACCTCTACTCACGGCGTCTTGCGTATCGTTGTTAGAATTGTTAGTTTTCGTTCCTTTAATCTCTTGGGTGAGTCACTTTACTTTTATGTTCTTATTTGTAATAACTGGTTTGAAATATATTTCTAAATGTGGTTCGTCCACCAGAACAACTACACTTTCTTTCATTTCTATTTCTCTAGTCTATACCCAATCCAGAAGAATGATCTACACACTTGCCTACGCCTTGATCAGGGTGTCATGCTCTTTCCGATAAGTAGTTGGCCGGATTGGTATTTTCCTCTAACAGGAAAA
This sequence comes from Limnephilus auricula, assembly GCA_951813805.1. Taxonomy (NCBI): domain Eukaryota; kingdom Metazoa; phylum Arthropoda; class Insecta; order Trichoptera; family Limnephilidae; genus Limnephilus; species Limnephilus auricula. Next base: position 17,176,655 of record OX638417.1, read on the forward strand.
TGGCGCACCTCATGGTAAAGCCGATGCCGGACCAACATTTGATATAACCTACAAAACACAAGTACACCAGCCATAACGCTTAGAGCTTATGTCAAGTGTCAAACAGTTGTCCAGCAGTTACAGTAGATACACCGGGCAGTACACCCGGTAGAGGATAACTCAAGCTCTCCGATTTAATTCTTAGACAGTCATAGTCGGTCGTGAGACCCACAAGTATAATATATTGTATACACGCAAATATTATATAAACCAGTTTGCAACAAGGGCCTATTACTCTTGAAGAGCCCCAAAACAACTACTGATGTCTGTCTATGTATATGGCACACATAACAGATACATACAGTAGGATGTTTACCATACTGAAACAATTGGTGCGAAATTTTGCGCCCAAAAAGATTGTGCTGGACTTTGAAATAGCTTGTGCTCTAACATCATTAATAAGGGGATAAGCACCATAGTCTTGTCTGTGTTGAGGAACTCTACCGGTAATCAATCGTGGGGAAATGGAAGGGGATGTAGGAACTACGCGACGATATGTTGAACTCGGAGCCACGCCCTATTCTACATACCGCAGGGGCGGACAGATGTCATGGCTCAACATAGCATGACAAGAGGTATGACATTGCTTAATGCTCTACCAGCGGATATAGATGTGTTTAACATAACTATAACATGTTTTAAAAAAATTATGTATTGTTAGTTGTAAGAAAATTGTACCATAATTGGACTTACCTGTCTGTCGTACAATTATAAAAAATAAAAATAAAATTGTAAACATTTTTTACGCGGGCAGCACCACCTGCGGAAAACGAAGCGCGCGGTGCTCGAGAGCCCGCCATGGTCAAGGCTAGATCTGACAATTCATTCAGTCTCCGGTAACCTACCTCGCCACTTGCCAAGTTTCATGTAATCCTTCTGTACTATTGTCGTGGATCTTTTCAAATTTAGGCAATCGAATAAAAGAAGTCAATTATAAAAACGAGTGTTTTCATTAAATAATCCGCGACCTGTAGGAAAGACATTTACTAATGTATGTAATAATTCTCGGTAACTGGTGACCCGACATTAAACACATTTTGGCATGGTGAGGTTAGGTTATTGGGACGGAGTTTCGGGACAGACTTTCTTACCTTCGGGTTACAGCAGAGTTCCCGGAGATCATCACGCCAGGAACGTCCGAAGTCTATATGTTCTATCCTCTTTTATTACCTTACAATGCAGTACGTCTGCAGCTCAAATTGCTTTTCCACAAGTAGAACAACATTTTGCTACTCTTGTTTAGATATAAGGTCTGATATTACCCATTAATTATAGACAAATTCATAAAAGACACGGTACCAATGTTGCTTCCGGATTAAAGAAAAAAAAAACAATAAGTTGTGTTGCCCAAATTCTCTTACAGTTTGATTGTCACAAAAGCCCCGATAATTTAAGAGGATACGCCTCAACGAGCCAATATTTTAATGGAACGATCAGAGGTTACCATACAAGGTCATCATAATTAGCAATGTGCGCTAATACCAGGAAATATCCCTTATACCGATAAGGTTTGGTATTCCATCATGCGACCGAGGCCGAGAAGTAGTATAGGAAACCCCCAACAGGAAAGGGGGTTCAACTAGTCAACTGGTGATATGGCAAGAGAATATATCAACGGCATCTTAATCAAATGTGCATGAGAATGAGGTTTTTCTCCAGTGTGAATATGAAAGTGGGCTTATAAATCCAATTGTCAGAAGATATCAACGGCATCTTACTCAAACGTGCATGAGAATGGTTTTTCTCCAGTGTGAATACAAAAGTGGGCTTATAAATCTGTGTAATACGTGATGCTTACAATAAGGAATTCAAGAAAGGAAAATCAATTCCTTCTGGTTCAGGTGCATGTAAAGGTTCAAAGTACATGTATTTTGAACGGCTTTCTTTTCTTCAGAAGTCAGTAGAAAACAAAGAAACAACAACAAACATAGAAGAAGCGAAAAATGAGGAAAGTGAAGACATTAACAAAGACCAAAACAATTTTGTGAAAGCACGTGAAATACGCTCCCTGCCCAATAAAAGAAAGAAAATTAAAATGGCATCAGAAGATCGATTGGCTAGCATATTAGAAGAGAGCATTCAGTCACGAGATAAAATACAGAGACAAATCAATGAAAATATTTCTAATCAAGATGATGATAAGCTTTTGTTGTTTATCGCTCGCTGTACAAGGAACTAAAACAAGTTCCAGAAAACAAGCGTTTGGCTACCAAAATCGAATTGCTCAAGGTAATAGAGAAGGGGCAGATATTACCATCGCCGGTTCGTATAATAAATCAACAAAACATGCCTAATGCAGAATTTTTGCAGAGTCAACAGTACTCGAACCCACTAGGATATTTTACTGGATATACAATTTTACTGGATATACAACCACCAGCGTCTCCATCTCCTTCACCAAGCATTAGCACTGACTCACAGTCTTCTATCATACAAAATATATATGCATAACGTGCATTAGAATGGTTTTTCTCCAGTGTGAATACAAAAGTGGGCTTATAAATCTGATTGCCAAAAGATATCAACGGCATCTTACTCAAACGTGCATGAGAATGGTTTTTCTCCAGTGTGAATACGAAAGCGAGTTTGTAAAATCGATTGTCTGACAGAGTATTGTTATGAAAATATTTAATATGCGCATAACAATTGTAGTCAGGTACTGTGTACTACTTTGTTTATTGTCGATGAATTATTTTGACAGCCATATATCGGCGCAAAATAAAAGAAAAATGATTATTCTTGCGGGGTACTGCACTTACCTACAGGGCGCAGATGGGCAATTCCACAAGGGAGGTCAACTATTGGTGGCATAGATGATTAATCGGAGTCATCACAAATCACCGCTGAAGAGTCCTCAGAGTCGGCACAGAATAATACTCAGCCAGGGAATGATGACACGTATTCTGAACTTAATAACGAGCAAGGGAATGCTGACACACAGTCTGAAGATAATATATCTGTTCCTCTTACCGCTGCGTACAAGCAAATAAGAAAACGTCCAAATAGCAAGAGAGATGATATTCTATCATTTTTGAGAGAGAGAGAAATCACGGCTTTCGCTATTGAAAAATACCTCTCAAAATGATAAAACAGATGAGTTCAGCTCGTTTGCTAACCATATTGAACATGTTTAAAAAAATTACCAATTTTGCTTCAAATAAAAACAAAAAGGGATATCTTTGAAGTTCTCACCAAGTAGGAGATAATGGCCGTAGACAATGTGTCTAGATCAACACCATCTAATTCAAGTGCTGGTACAGCCATGACAAGTGCTTCTGATGCCTTGTAGGAATGTCAAAGTGCCAAGTTGATAATCGTGGTAAATTTTAAAAAGTCGAGCGGAGCAAATGCTCCATGAATTTAATCCAGACATCCTGGGAAGATCCTGGGAAACGCGGATTATTGCGTTCGTATGCGAATTCGCGGGAAAATACGCGTAATGCGAGACTTAAAGTAAACCCGAGGAAATAAAAACGCGTGTCAATGGACACCGCGTTGTCAGTTTCTGTTTGGTAGAAATCTACACAAAAGGGCGGCATCTTCACTCGCTTCGTTCGCGTTAACCGTCGGGAACGGGCAGTAATGTTAATATTATCGGATGGGTTACATATTTGAGGGCGGGATCGCCGATTTCCCACTTCACCACGCGCGCCTTGGAGGCAACGTTAACATATGGATGGATGGTCACCGGAGGCAATTGGAGAAGATCTGGTAGTCCCTTGGCTGGGGACTGAACGAGACGGAGCTGGCGGGCTGGTCGCCCGCGCTGAAGCAGTCGCGGATCCCCGGACGGCGTCTCCATCCATCCACAGCATTAGTTGGTTAGTTAGGGTTTCTGTAAACGGTCTATCTGATGGGGGTAAGTTTTTAAAAAAAGTATCTTTTATGTATGTAATTCCACTTATAAGGTGAAATAGAGGTCGTTTGTGATATTTGGAGAACTTGCCTTTCATTGATCTACATGTGAATAAGCACCCTATGCCCATCCCTGAGGAGGTTTCTTATGTCTACCGCAGCGCTCGGCATACTTTGTCATCGACAGAGTTTGGCGTCCAAAGTTTCCATTGCGGAAACAAAGCTGACCACTGTGATGGATTTAAATTGTTATATGCTCCAAGACTACCACTTGCCTCACAAAGTAGGTACACAAGCAACATATCAGTATCTTACTAAAAGGAAGCAAAATTTGCATCACCATTAGTAAGGTAGGGCCGAAACGTAGCCAGAGAATAATTTCCGCGGACACATTCATCAATAAGGACACCCGAGGCGGCCAGTTCAATCAGATATGTGGTGGCAGCATAGTGAGGAGTCAGCCGGTGATAGCACAAAAAAGATTTTTGTCAAATGGAATTTGTACAGATTATTGTCCTTCTTAAAAAATCTTCCACAAGGGAGGTCAACTATTGGTGGCATAGATGATTAATCGGAGTCATCACAAATCACCGCTGAAGAGTCCTCAGAGTCGGCACAGAATAATACTCAGCCAGGGAATGATGACACGTATTCTGAACTTAATAACGAGCAAGGGAATGCTGACACACAGTCTGAAGATAATATATCTGTTCCTCTTACCGCTGCGTACAAGCAAATAAGAAAACGTCCAAATAGCAAGAGAGATGATATTCTATCATTTTTGAGAGAGAGAGAAATCACGGCTTTCGCTATTGAAAAATACCTCTCAAAATGATAAAACAGATGAGTTCAGCTCGTTTGCTAACCATATTGAACATGTTTAAAAAAATTACCAATTTTGCTTCAAATAAAAACAAAAAGGGATATCTTTGAAGTTCTCACCAAGTAGGAGATAATGGCCGTAGACAATGTGTCTAGATCAACACCATCTAATTCAAGTGCTGGTACAGCCATGACAAGTGCTTCTGATGACAGTAGCTATACAATAGTAACCAAGGCATCTTACTCAAATGAGCATTAGAATTGTTTTTCTCCAGTGTGAATATACGAAAGTAGATTTATAAATCTGATTGTCAGAAGATATCAACGGTATCTTACTCAAATATGCATGAAAATGGTTTTTCTCCAGTGTGAATACGTAAGTGAGTTTATAGTCCTAATTATCAAAAGACATCAAGTGATTGAAAATGGTTTTTCAGCAGTGTGAATACAAAACTGAGTTTATAATCCTGATTGTCAAAAGACATCCAAGGCATCATCATACTCAAATGTGCAGGAGAATGGTTTTTCTCCAGTGTGAATTATAAAAGTGAGTTTGTAAAATCGATTGTCCGACAGGGCATCTTGCTAAAATGAAGCAAAATTTGCAGCACCCCTAGTAAGGTAGGGCCAAAACGTAGTCAAAGAATAATTTCCGTAGCCACATTCATCAATAAGGACACCCGAGGCGGCCAGTTCAAGCAGATATGTGGTGGCAGCTTAGTGAGGAGTCAGCCAGTGATAACACAAAAAAGGATTTTTATTAAAAAAGGTAATGAAAGATACCCGACGTTGTGATCCATATATGATCCCGTGAATTCGTTCATATTAAATAGCGAATACCGCGTCACAGAGTCTTTGTCTTAATATTCTTGTGAACAAATTCATCAATAACAGGACACCTGAGGCGGCCAGTTCAAGCAGATATGTGGTGGCAGCATAGTGAGGAGTCAGCCAGTGATAGCATAAAAAGGATTTTTATTAAAAAAGGTAATGAAAGATACCCGATGTTGTGATAATGCATTGTGATCCATATATGATACCGTGAATTCGTTAATATTAACTAGCGACATCACAGAGAGACTTTGTCTTAATATTCTTGTGGCCATATTCATCAATAAGGACACCTGAGGTGGCCAGTTCAAACAGATATGCGGTGGAAGTATAGTTAGCAGTCAGCCAGTGATAGCATAAAAAGGGAATTTTATTAAAAAAGGTAATGAAAGATACCCGACGTTGTGATAATGCATTGTGATCCATATATGATACCGTGAATTCGTTAATATTAACTAGCGACATCACAGAGAGACTTTGTCTTAATATTCTTGTGGCCATATTCATCAATAAGGACACCTGAGGTGGCCAGTTCAAACAGATATGCGGTGGAAGTATAGTTAGCAGTCAGCCAGTGATAGCATAAAAAGGGAATTTTATTAAAAAAGGTAATGAAAGATACCCGACGTTGTGATAATGCATTGTGATCCATATATGATACCGTGAATTCGTTAATATTAACTAGCGAATATCGCATCACAGAGAGACTTTGTCTTAATATTCTTGTGGACAAATTCATCAATAACAGGACACCCGAGGCGGCCAGTTCAAACAGATATGTGGTGGCAGCATAGTGAGGAGTCAGCCAGTGATAGCATTAAAAAGGATTTTTATTAAAAAAGTTAATGAAAGATACCCGATGTTGTGATAATGCATTGTGATCCATATATGATACCGTGAATTCGTTAATATTAACTAGCGACATCACAGAGAGACTTTGTCTTAATATTCTTGTGGCCATATTCATCAATAAGGACACCTGAGGTGGCCAGTTCAAACAGATATGTGGTGGAAGTATAGTTAGCAGTCAGCCAGTGATAGCATAAAAAGGGAATTTTATTAAAAAAGGTAATGAAAGATACCCGACGTTGTGATAATGCATTGTGATCCATATATGATACCGTGAATTCGTTAATATTAACTAGCGAGATCACAGAGAGACTTTGTCTTAATATTCTTGTGGCCATATTCATCAATAAGGACACCTGAGGTGGCCAGTTCAAACAGATATGTGGTGGAAGTATAGTTAGCAGTCAGCCAGTGATAGCATAAAAAGGGAATTTTATTAAAAAAGGTAATGAAAGATACCCGACGTTGTGATAATGCATTGTGATCCATATATGATACCGTGAATTCGTTAATATTAACTAGCGACATCACAGAGAGACTTTGTCTTAATATTCTTGTGGCCATATTCATCAATAAGGACACCTGAGGTGGCCAGTTCAAACAGATATGCGGTGGAAGTATAGTTAGCAGTCAGCCAGTGATAGCATGAAAAGGGAATTTTATTAAAAAAGGTAATGAAAGATACCCGACGTTGTGATAATGCATTGTGATCCATATATGATACCGTGAATTCGTTAATATTAACTAGCGACATCACAGAGAGACTTTGTCTTAATATTCTTGTGGCCATATTCATCAATAAGGACACCTGAGGTGGCCAGTTCAAACAGATATGCGGTGGAAGTATAGTTAGCAGTCAGCCAGTGATAGCATAAAAAGGGAATTTTATTAAAAAAGGTAATGAAAGATACCCGACGTTGTGATAATGCATTGTGATCCATATATGATACCGTGAATTCGTTAATATTAACTAGCGAATATCGCATCACAGAGAGACTTTGTCTTAATATTCTTGTGGACAAATTCATCAATAACAGGACACCCGAGGCGGCCAGTTCAAACAGATATGTGGTGGCAGCATAGTGAGGAGTCAGCCAGTGATAGCATAAAAAAGGATTTTTATTAAAAAAGGTAATGAAAGATACCCGATGTTGTGATAATGCATTGTGATCCATATATGATACCGTGAATTCGTTAATATTAACTAGCGAATATCGCATCACAGAGAGACTTTGTCTTAATATTCTTGTGGACAAATTCATCAATAACAGGACACCCGAGGCGGCCAGTTCAAACAGATATGTGGTGGCAGCATAGTGAGGAGTCAGCCAGTGATAGCATAAAAAAGGATTTTTATTAAAAAAGGTAATGAAAGATACCCGATGTTGTGATAATGCATTGTGATCCATATATGATACCGTGAATTCGTTAATATTAACTAGCGACATCACAGAGAGACTTTGTCTTAATATTCTTGTGGACAAATTCATCAATAACAGGACACCCGAGGCGGCCAGTTCAAACAGATATGTGGTGGCAGCATAGTGAGGAGTCAGCCAGTGATAGCATAAAAAAGGATTTTTATTAAAAAAGTTAATGAAAGATACCCGATGTTGTGATAATGCATTGTGATCCATATATGATACCGTGAATTCGTTAATATTAACTAGCGACATCACAGAGACTTTGTCTTAATATTCTTGTGGCCATATTCATCAATAAGGACACCTGAGGTGGCCAGTTCAAACAGATATGCGGTGGAAGTATAGTTAGCAGTCAGCCAGTGATAGCATAAAAAGGGAATTTTATTAAAAAAGGTAATGAAAGATACCCGACGTTGTGATAATGCATTGTGATCCATATATGATACCGTGAATTCGTTCATATTAAATAGCGAATACCGCGTCACAGAGTCTTTGTCTTAATATTCTTGTGAACAAATTCATCAATAACAGGACACCTGAGGCGGCCAGTTCAAGCAGATATGTGGTGGCAGCTTAGTGAGGAGTCAGCCAGTGATAACACAAAAAAGGATTTTTATTAAAAAAGGTAATGAAAGATACCCGACGTTGTGATCCATATATGATCCCGTGAATTCGTTCATATTAAATAGCGAATACCACGTCACAGAGTCTTTGTCTTAATATTCTTGTGAACAAATTCATCAATAACAGGACAGATGAGGCGGCCAGTTCAAGCAGATATGTGGTGGCAGCATAGTGAGGAGTCAGCCAGTGATAGCATAAAAAGGATTTTTATTAAAAAAGGTAATGAAAGATACCCGATGTTGTGATAATGCATTGTGATCCATATATGATACCGTGAATTCGTTAATATTAACTAGCGACATCACAGAGAGACTTTGTCTTAATATTCTTGTGGCCATATTCATCAATAAGGACACCTGAGGTGGTCAGTTCAAACAGATATGCGGTGGAAGTATAGTTAGCAGTCAGCCAGTGATAGCATAAAAAGGGAATTTTATTAAAAAAGTTAATGAAAGATACCCGACGTTGTGATAATGCATTGTGATCCATATATGATACCGTGAATTCGTTAATATTAACTAGCGACATCACAGAGAGACTTTGTCTTAATATTCTTGTGGCCATATTCATCAATAAGGACACCTGAGGTGGCCAGTTCAAACAGATATGCGGTGGAAGTATAGTTAGCAGTCAGCCAGTGATAGCATAAAAAGGGAATTTTATTAAAAAAGGTAATGAAAGATACCCGACGTTGTGATAATGCATTGTGATCCATATATGATACCGTGAATTCGTTAATATTAACTAGCGAATATCGCATCACAGAGAGACTTCTTAATATTCTTGTGGACAAATTCATCAATAACAGGACACCCGAGGCGGCCAGTTCAAACAGATATGTGGTGGCAGCATAGTGAGGAGTCAGCCAGTGATAGCATTAAAAAGGATTTTTATTAAAAAAGTTAATGAAAGATACCCGATGTTGTGATAATGCATTGTGATCCATATATGATACCGTGAATTCGTTAATATTAACTAGCGACATCACAGAGAGACTTTGTCTTAATATTCTTGTGGCCATATTCATCAATAAGGACACCTGAGGTGGCCAGTTCAAACAGATATGTGGTGGAAGTATAGTTAGCAGTCAGCCAGTGATAGCATAAAAAGGGAATTTTATTAAAAAAGGTAATGAAAGATACCCGACGTTGTTATAATGCATTGTGATCCATATATGATACCGTGAATTCGTTAATATTAACTAGCGACATCACAGAGAGACTTTGTCTTAATATTCTTGTGGCCATATTCATCAATAAGGACACCTGACGTGGCCAGTTCAAACAGATATGCGGTGGAAGTATAGTTAGCAGTCAGCCAGTGATAGCATAAAAAGGGAATTTTATTAAAAAAGGTAATGAAAGATACCCGACGTTGTGATAATGCATTGTGATCCATATATGATACCGTTAATTCGTTAATATTAACTAGCGACATCACAGAGAGACTTTGTCTTAATATTCTTGTGGCCATATTCATCAATAAGGACACCTGAGGTGGCCAGTTCAAACAGATATGCGGTGAAAGTATAGTTAGCAGTCAGCCAGTGATAGCATAAAAAGGGAATTTTATTAAAAAAGGTAATGAAAGATACCCGACGTTGTGATAATGCATTGTGATCCATATATGATACCGTGAATTCGTTAATATTAACTAGCGACATCACAGAGAGACTTTGTCTTAATATTCTTGTGGCCATATTCATCAATAAGGACACCTGAGGTGGCCAGTTCAAACAGATATGCGGTGGAAGTATAGTTAGCAGTCAGCCAGTGATAGCATAAAAAGGGAATTTTATTAAAAAAGGTAATGAAAGATACCCGACGTTGTGATAATGCATTGTGATCCATATATGATACCGTGAATTCGTTAATATTAACTAGCGAATATCGCATCACAGAGAGACTTCTTAATATTCTTGTGGACAAATTCATCAATAACAGGACACCCGAGGCGGCCAGTTCAAACAGATATGTGGTGGCAGCATAGTGAGGAGTCAGCCAGTGATAGCATTAAAAAGGATTTTTATTAAAAAAGTTAATGAAAGATACCCGATGTTGTGATAATGCATTGTGATCCATATATGATACCGTGAATTCGTTAATATTAACTAGCGACATCACAGAGAGACTTTGTCTTAATATTCTTGTGGCCATATTCATCAATAAGGACACCTGAGGTGGCCAGTTCAAACAGATATGTGGTGGAAGTATAGTTAGCAGTCAGCCAGTGATAGCATAAAAAGGGAATTTTATTAAAAAAGGTAATGAAAGATACCCGACGTTGTTATAATGCATTGTGATCCATATATGATACCGTGAATTCGTTAATATTAACTAGCGACATCACAGAGAGACTTTGTCTTAATATTCTTGTGGCCATATTCATCAATAAGGACACCTGACGTGGCCAGTTCAAACAGATATGCGGTGGAAGTATAGTTAGCAGTCAGCCAGTGATAGCATAAAAAGGGAATTTTATTAAAAAAGGTAATGAAAGATACCCGACGTTGTGATAATGCATTGTGATCCATATATGATACCGTTAATTCGTTAATATTAACTAGCGACATCACAGAGAGACTTTGTCTTAATATTCTTGTGGCCATATTCATCAATAAGGACACCTGAGGTGGCCAGTTCAAACAGATATGCGGTGAAAGTATAGTTAGCAGTCAGCCAGTGATAGCATAAAAAGGGAATTTTATTAAAAAAGGTAATGAAAGATACCCGACGTTGTGATAATGCATTGTGATCCATATATGATACCGTGAATTCGTTAATATTAACTAGCGACATCACAGAGAGACTTTGTCTTAATATTCTTGTGGCCATATTCATCAATAAGGACACCTGAGGTGGCCAGTTCAAACAGATATGCGGTGAAGGTATAGTTAGCAGTCAGCCAGTGATAGCATAAAAAGGGAATTTTATTAAAAAAGGTAATGAAAGATACCCGACGTTGTGATAATGCATTGTGATCCATATATGATACCGTGAATTCGTTAATATTAACTAGCGACATCACAGAGAGACTTTGTCTTAATATTCTTGTGGCCATATTCATCAATAAGGACACCTGAGGTGGCCAGTTCAAACAGATATGCGGTGGAAGTATAGTTAGAAGTCAGCCAGTGATAGCATAAAAAGGGAATTTTATTAAAAAAGGCAATGAAAGATACCCGACGTTGTGATAATGCATTGTGATCCATATATGATACCGTGAATTCGTTAATATTAACTAGCGAATATCGCATCACAGAGAGACTTTGTCTTAATATTCTTGTGGACAAATTCATCAATAACAGGACACCCGAGGCGGCCAGTTCAAACAGATATGTGGTGGCAGCATAGTGAGGAGTCAGCCAGTGATAGCATAAAAAAGGATTTTTATTAAAAAAGGTAATGAAAGATACCCGATGTTGTGATAATGCATTGTGATCCATATATGATACCGTGAATTCGTTAATATTAACTAGCGAATATCGCATCACAGAGAGACTTTGTCTTAATATTCTTGTGGACAAATTCATCAATAACAGGACACCCGAGGCGGCCAGTTCAAACAGATATGTGGTGGCAGCATAGTGAGGAGTCAGCCAGTGATAGCATAAAAAAGGATTTTTATTAAAAAAGGTAATGAAAGATACCCGATGTTGTGATAATGCATTGTGATCCATATATGATACCGTGAATTCGTTAATATTAACTAGCGACATCACAGAGATACTTTGTCTTAATATTCTTGTGGCCATATTCATCAATAAGGACACCTGAGGTGGCCAGTTCAAACAGATATGCGGTGGAAGTATAGTTAGCAGTCAGCCAGTGATAGCATAAAAAGGGAATTTTATTAAAAAAGGTAATGAAAGATACCCGACGTTGTGATAATGCATTGTGATCCATATATGATACCGTGAATTCGTTAATATTAACTAGCGAATATCGCATCACAGAGAGACTTTGTCCTTATATTCTTGTGGACAAATTCATCAATAACAGGACACCCGAGGCGGCCAGTTCAAACAGATATGTGGTGGCAGCATAGTGAGGAGTCAGCCAGTGATAGCATAAAAAAGGATTTTTATTAAAAAAGTTAATGAAAGATACCCGATGTTGTGATAATGCATTGTGATCCATATATGATACCGTGAATTCGTTAATATTAACTAGCGAATATCGCATCACAGAGAGACTTTGTCTTAATATTCTTGTGGACAAATTCATCAATAACAGGACACCCGAGGCGGCCAGTTCAAACAGGTATGTGGTGGTAGTATAGTTAGCAGTCAGCCAGTGATAGCATAAAAAAGGATTTTTATTTTATAATAATGCACAGCAATAATATAATTGCTTTGTTTACAGTCATCAACATTTTTCACGGAGACTCAGGATGTGGGAATGCTAGAGATCATTTTCGATACCACGGACGACGGTAAGAGTGCTAGTAAAAATTATTGTAGTAATAAATACGCAACATAAAGCACGGTTTTTTTATGTATTTGCATTCCGATAGCTATATTTTCAGAATTGATGACAGACGTTAGAGGCGGAGAAGCTGGCCAGGCGAGCGACAGCCGCGCAGATGGTACGCTTATATACAGGGTGTTAAGGGACGTACTTGACCCACTTTAACCAGTGTCTCCTGACACTAGTTGGAGTCAAAAATGTAAATGAAACTTTGGTCTCCGGTGACCCTTTCAATGACTTCTTGTTTTTCAAAATTTTTTTTCTTCGAATACAATGGGTTTGTAAAATCGATTGTCTGAGAGGACATGTTATGAAATAACTTAAGAAAGTTAGTTACCTTTAAATTAAGTACTTTAATAATTATGAAATTAATTGTCTATGGCCTTTTGTGGGACTGGCAACACATGGATTTTTGGAAGGACAGGAACAATGTTTGAGGTTCCACTTCCGTCTGGGATCCCGAGTGGAGGGGACACTTGGGTTTCCAAGACGGTCGTCGCAGTTGTTCTGATCGACATGTTGGATTGATTTTAAAGAGGAGTTTTAATTTTTATTTCTTGACCAAAGGGTCACGGAGATGTGTTTCGAGTGATCGATTTAATGATCAAATAATCCGAAGTTTTTGGATTAAATGTGCGGGTTGCCGACTTTAACAAGCCTCGAGTGTTGGTTATCCACGCGGTGGGAGGAAACATCCATCATCCTCGCCATCCATCACCATCACTCACCGGGCAGGTAGCCCTTTGGAAGCCTTGGGCCGCTTACCGTGCCGAGACTACTCCTTTGCTGCTGATGCCAGGCCGGAAGCCTTGGGCCGCTTACCGTGCCGAGACTACTCCACAGTCTCCTACCATCCACCAACTCATCTTCGGTTTGCGTCATCATACGGATCTTAGTTAGTTATAGTTAGACATACGTGTATCAGGTCTGCTGGGTGAGTTGTTCCAATTTACTTATGTTCTTATTGTTCTGAAATATATATTTTAAATGTGGCTCGACCACTTGCATAAGATTTCTCTCTTTTATTTATTACTAACCCCCTACACAAACAGAAAGAGGTTATAACCATTGCCTACGCCCTGACAAGAGTGTCTTGCTCTACTGATGTCCAGCTGGCCGGATCGGCATTTTCCTTAGTCAGGAAATTGGCGCGCCTTAGGCAAAGTTGATCCCGGACCACCAGGGCTACACTTAACTACCCATACTTAAACTACTCATTTTGGCTTCCCCTGGCCAAACCCGCAACTTAACATGGCGCTACCAACTTGGTTTGGGTCGATTTGATCTCTTTCTGATTGTGTATGGACCTTTTTCAATGATTTAGGTAATAAAAAGTTTGTTCAAATATTTATCATAACCTAAAATTTACTTTCCACTGGGCTCGCATCTGTACTATTTGACTAGTTTTGAGTCGGAGTTGCAAGTGTTTTGTTTGGTAACCAATTATAATTGTTTTTGTTATTTTGTCGCATCTCACATATAACATAACCTATAAATGTCTTTTATACACATACGTAAACAGTGCGAATTTATCAATCTGTCATCAGTGCAACCAACATATTAATAACGGTTGTACCCATTATTATAATATTTTTTTGTTTGTTGGCAACACGTATACTTCGTGTCAACTTGACAGGCGGAAATGTCAAGCGTAAACAAACATCGTGATTTTGATAACAATATGTCGCTAAACTGTCAAAATGTCATTACACCTTTAAAGTTTTATAATTGTGAGGTGCAAACAAAACAATAAAGTGATTATAAGTACATATAATCATAATTGCCCCGCGGGAAAGCAATATATTCATAGCTATCGTTATTAGCTAATTTGTTACCATTTTACATTTAATATTTGGAGGTTAACTATTATACTTTTCAAAATGTCGACCGTAATAGACAACATTAATAATAAATCGAAAGATGAGTTATCTTCGGAGCTTTTATCCAGGAATATAACACCAGATAGTACATTGGAGGAAATGCGGATTCAAGCCAGAAGGCATAACAAAAATATTAAAATTTCTCATGTTATAGAGCAAATGTTAACCCAGATAATGACAACGAATTTGGCACAAACTACATAAAATATACGAAAGTTATTTATAATGAAGCACATTCTTCTTCATCTTCATCCACAAGTACTATTAATGATTGGAATATTAAATTTGACGGTAATAATTGCGTAAGGGACTTTATAATACAAATAGAAGAAAAATGCAGAATTAGGAATGTCAGTCATGACGTTTTAGTAAGATGTTTTCCAGATATTTTAGATGGTTTGGCCTTATTATGGTTTAGGTCAATTTATACTACCGATTTAACTTGGAATGAATTATCTACATTACTTATAAAACAATTCGAAACAAGTAACAGACAGATTGAATTAAAATCACAACTTTTCTCTATGAAACAACCTGCCGGTATGTGTGCTTTCGAATTTGCGTTGAGAATGCAGAAGCATAATAACATGCTTGTTTCTAAATTACCTCCCTCTGAACTATTACAATTATGCATGAGGGCATTATTATCTACTTATATCAACCTTCTTGCATCTCGGGACTTCAACTCTTTTTCTGAACTTACCGAAGCTACAAATAAACTAGAGTCTTATTCAACGTCTAATTTACTAGAAGATAAGTCGTCTTCTTTTTCTAATGATAATCAACTTAAAGATAATACAAATAATTATTTCACCAATTCACGGGGTATTAATAATTTCAATTCTAATCGTAACTCTTCTTATCGTGGTACCTACACTAATCGTCCAACGGATTATAATTATAAACAAAATAATCATAATTATAAACAAAATAATCATAATTATAAACAAAATAATCATAATTATAATCAGAATAAACAATATAGTGCCACTTCTTCTAAAAACAATAATACTCGTTTTTTCTATAACCATCAATCTAAAAATCATACTTCTAATGATAATAGAGAAAAGGAGATGTGTCATCCTGAATCGAATGCCTCGAGGAACAATATTTATTGTTCCTTTTGTAAATTAAAGGGGCATGTACTATCGGAATGTAGGAAGAAGAGTCAAAACAATTCTAAACCTAAGGTTGCTTCTCTGAAAAATAGGGATTCAAAAAACTAGATGTGAGTCGCTCTGCTCATGCGCCTTCCTTTGCGCAGAGGAAGTGCGAGTGGCAGAGTTGGCTCCGTCTGGTTAGACAGTCTCTTTTGGGCTCAAATTCTGAGGTGGAGGTACCGCCGCCGAAGCATTCCGAGCTCGAAAGGGATAATCGACCTTTCGCGGATATCTTAATTGTTAATAATTATTATAAAGCACTGCTGGACAGTGGTTCTTCAATCTCCTGTTTAGGGGGAGATATTCACTTAGTATTCTTACAATCGGGTTATGAATTAGTCAATATTGATTTCAATATTTCAACAGCTGATGGAACAAATCAGAAAGTATTAGGTACAATGACGTTGCCAGTTACGTACAAGTCTATAACACATAATGTACTTTTCTACGTCGTCCCCTCTTTATCTCCTAATTTTATTCTAGGGGTGAATTTTTGGAAAATGTTTCAGGTCGCGCCGGAGCTTTTTCCGAAAGAACCAAATCCTCGGCGAATGGGTCAGATCAATGAGTTGAGAGCTATTCAGCCAGCTTCTTCGTTAACCAAAAACGAAAATAAAACTCTTACTAAAATTATAAAGAAATTTGAATCCATTTCTTATGAAAAGAAAGGATTAGGGTTAACACATTTAGTAAAACATAAAATTATTACTACGGGTCCTCCGGTTAAACAACGGTATTACCCTCTTTCTCCTGCTAGACAGAAGCAATTAGATAAGGAAGTAGATGAAATGCTCAAACTAGGAGTCATTCGTCCTTCACGCTCACCTTGGTCTAGTCCAGTATTAATAGTAACAAAAAAAGATGGAACGGGACGTTTTTGCCTCGATTCAAGAAAAATTAACAATCTGACAACCCGTGACAGCTACCCCTTACCGTACATTTCTCGCATACTTGATAAACTCGGTGGAGCCAGATATATCAGCTCGATAGATTTGTCAAAGGCTTTTTGGCAGATCGCCCTGGACAAAGACTCTTGTGAAAAGACAGCTTTTGTCGTGCCCGGTCGCGGTTTGTTCGAATTCACTAGAATGCCCTTCGGATTGAAAAACGCTCCGAGTGAACTCCAAAGACTAGCAGACGCTCTGTTTGGACCAGAGTTCGATGAAAACGCCTTTTGTTACTTAGATGACCTTATCTTAGTGTCGGAAGATTTAGAATCGCATTTTAAACTATTAACTAAAGTTTTTGAACGATTAAGAGATGCAGGTCTAACAATTAATTTTAAAAAATGTGAATTCTGGTCAGAGCTTAAATACTTGGGTTACATGGTCGATTCCAAAGGTCTCCGCACCGACCCAATTAAGATAGAAAGCATAAAAAATTATCCAATTCCTAAAAATGCTAAGGGAATACGAGCTTTTCTCGGTTTATGTGGTTATTTTAGACGATTCATAAAAGGGTTCTCTAGCATAGCTGCTCCCCTGTCAAAACTCACTGGATCAAAAAAAGGAATAAGTTTATATAAATGGTCGGAAGAAGCTGAAACAGCGTTTAATAAATTAAAGGAAGCACTTACGACTGCTCCTGTCCTTAGTTGTCCGGACTTTACTAAGCCATTTGCTATCCATTGCGACGCAAGCTCTGTTGGAATAGGGGGCGTCCTTATGCAATCAATTGAGGGGATAGACCACCCTGTTGCTTATTATTCTAGATGCCTTAATATATATGAACGTAATTACGGAATTACAGAGCGTGAACTGTTAGCAGTGTTAGACTCCGTCACGCATTTTAGACCATACATAGAAGGGGCACATTTTTCTGTTATCACTGACCACTCTAGTTTAAAATGGTTAGGATCTGTATCGAACCCTAGTGGACGTCTTGCACGTTGGAGTTCTCGACTTTCACAATTCTCCTTCGATGTTATACATCGTAAAGGCACACAACACATCGTCCCGGATGTGCTTTCAAGATTAGACCTCGCTACAAGATCGGTCATTGATGCAAATTTGTCCACCGATAAGTGGTACACAGATATCTGGAAAGGCTGCACAGAATTTCCTCAGCGTTTTCAAAACTTTCAGATACGCGAAAATGAATTGTTTCGCCATACAAAAACTTGTTTACCTCTTTGTGAAGATACGTCTTGGAAAAAAGTAGTCCCTTTGGAAAACAGAAGGGAAATTTTGTCGGAAGCGCATGAATCCTCTCGTGCTTGTCATCCCGGAGTCTTTAAGACTTATAAAAAATTACAACTCCGTTATTTTTGGCCTAATATGTACAAAGAGGTGAAACGATTCGTAAATCAATGTGCTGTCTGTAAAGCACACAAAATTAGTACAGCCCCGCCTAATGGGGTTTCTACAAATTATAAAAAAGTTACGAGACCCATGCAGATGTTATCAGTGGATCTAGTAGGCCCTTTGCCTAGAAGTTATTCAGGTTTTACCGTTATATTGTCATGCGTGGATGTTTTTTCGAAGTATACCTGGTTATTCCCGTTACGTCAAGGAACCGCGAGAAGTATTATAAAAAATTTAGAAGAAAATATTTTCCTTGTACACGGAGTACCGCGTACCATTGTATGTGACAATGGGCGACAGTTCATTTCTAAAGAATTTAAGGAACTATTACAAAGCTACAATATAAGCCCTCCTTTTTACAATTCACTGTACACCCCTCAGAACAATGTTGTTGAAAGGTACAATCAAACTTTAGGCACGGCACTGTCAATATTGGTGGAATCAGATCATCGTAATTGGTCCAAATTTCTCCCACAAATTCAATCGGCAATGAATAATACTGTAAATTGTACTACCGGATTTACTCCTTTCTTTGTTATGCACGGTAGAGAACAAATATTAGATGGGGATCTCCACCGTAATCCATTAGCAGATGATGTATCCCGTACACAAAATTCCTCTCATCTCAAAGTATACTCCGACAGATTAAATGGATTGTCCACAATTTATGAACAAGTTTCAAACGCCCTTTTCGCTGCATTTAAAAAAGGCGCTAGTCACTACAATTTACGTAGAAGAAACGTTACCTTTCAGGTGGGAGACGTAGTCTGGAGAAGAAATTTTGTATTATCAAATGCTTTGAACTATTTTTCTCAAAAATTAGCACCTCGTTTTGTTCAAAATATTGTAGTAAAGAAAAAATCAGACTTAGTTTATACACTGTCTGATTTAAATGGAAAAGAAACAGGCGACTTTCATGTTAAAGATATAGTTAAATCAGATAACATACCAGCCTTAGTTTATACACTGAAAGCATCGTGTGGAGACTGGCCATCTTTACATGCGCTATCTTTTAAGGTAAATCTTTTCAATACTGCTCATTTCAGTGCGGCCTGATCATCCGAGTTGCTATGACCAGTATTGGTTATAAATACATAGGTATAAATAATTTTAAGTTTGTCTTTTATGGAAAATTTAAATTTTACTCCAGTTGATTACTCGAGTATAATTTCTCATTAGAATAATAATTAAAATTTGGTAGATTATATATGTACAATTGTGAGATGCCTCGAAGTACAAATACATTTATATATATATGCACGATCAGTTCAACTTAGCTCATATTTATTTTTAAGAATATTTTTTTGTCAACTTGGAATTTACGACGATATGAACCCGCATATCCTCTTGTATTCCAAGTTTAATATTATATGAACTGTGTTCATATACATTTATATTGCATTAACGTAAATAAGAACATACGGAGGTATTCGCCCAGTATTTCACTATGTTCTGAGTTTAAATCTCTTGTGCTTACATAAGTCTCATTGCCCATTTGTCTATGTAAGTATCTTTTCTGATACAAGAAAAATTCTTAATAGGTTTCTATGAATAAGTTATTATTGAAGTAGTATTAATAAAATAATGTTTTAACTGCATTTGCTAAAACAATAAAAAAATACTTACTAAAATATTATGAATATGCATCATTTGAAGAATTAAATCAATTCTCAAATTAAGCTTGTGATTGATTGGTTCCTTTGAGAACCTCAGTTATTGGTTACAATATACTAATATTACAATTTACTATTAAGTGCAGTACTCAATTTATGTATCTTGTAATCATGAATAATATATTGCATCTTTTTAGTTTACAAAACTTTCATCCTTCATTTAACCTCACTCAGCATAACCTGTAATCCAATTGTGCCCAGGCTCTAGAGTTGGTATCATGCTCTACCCATCATGAACATTACTCGGCGATGACCGAGTATTGGCGCGCAATCTTAACTGCAAAGTTCTTGATGGTATTTTACTCTTAGACAGCCTGGGTTCTCATTGCCTCGCAAACTCTGGTCCGCCATCAATAGAATAAGGTGCTCCCATAGCCGTTGTGCCCATATGATGCATAGATGGGGCCTTAAAGAGTCGGCGATGTGCGAATGCGGTGCGGTGCAGACCACCATACATGTGGTCAACGAATGCCCGCTCCATTCATTCCCCGGCGGGATTGATGAGGTCCACAGGGCGACGCCTGAGGCCCTGGACTGGCTCGCAGACCTAGATGTCCCCCTCTGACCCCCCCACCATACGAAAGAAAAAGAAACTCTTAGAAAATCCTAACACACAGCTGCCCCACATAGCATACCGTTATGGTTTGAATGTTTAATAACTTTTTAAATTTATTTATATTTTTTTATTTCATAATTTTGTGAAGAAAACTTGGAGAATTTGAAATGGAACACTACACAATAGAACAGCGATCAACAATTGTTGAATTTTATTCAATTGTTTTGACGCAGCGTGCTTATCGTCGTTTTTTTTAATGTGCATACTGGACCTTCAGCACCAACAATAAACCGCCTGGTTGCAAATTTTCGACAACATGGTACAGTAAGACACCTTCCATGTACCGGAAGACCACACGTACGGTCCAAACGGAAGAAAATATCCAACGTGTTGTGGATAGTGTGCAGGACAGTCCAAAAACATCAACAAGAAGACGTTCGGCACAACTGGGGCTATCGCAGGGGTCCGTTCAGAGGATTTTGGCCACATTGCACATGTTCCCGTATAAGGTTCAGCTTGTGCAAGAATTGAAGCCGATAGACTACCAACAACGGCTTGATTATGCCATTTCATTCCGACAAAAAGCAGAAGAAAATCGCGAGTTCATTAACAATTTGATAATGAGCGATGAAGCCCATTTCCAATTGAATGGCTTCGTAAACATTTTGCTTGTTGCAGGAAATGGGCTACGGAGAATCCAAGAACAGTTCATCAGCAACAATTACAACAATTATACTGTTTGGTGCGGTGTATCGTCTGAAAGGATCATTGGTCCATATTTCTTTGAAAATGCACATGGCGCCTCAGTTACGGTTAATGGTGCTAAATATCGAACGATGATGAACAATTTTTTGAGGCCAGCTGTAGAAAACCAGCCACTTGTGGTTCCAACAAGACGGAGCCACAGCCCACACTGCAAGGGACACAATGGCTCTGTTACGGGACCTCTTTGGCGAACGAATTATTTAGCGCAGAAGCGATTTCAATTGGCCCCCACGTTCGCCGGATTTAACAGCACCAGACTGTTTTCTTTGGGGTTATTTGAAAAAAAGGGTATACATAAATAAGCCAGCGACCATACCACAGCTAAAACAAAACATTCGCAATGAAATTCAAGCCATAACACCGGAAATGTACTGGAAAGAGCACGAATGTGCGAAGCCGAAAATGGCCACCACTTGTGGGATATAATTTTTCACACTTAAGCCAAAAATATTCCCCTGAATAAAAATAAAAATAAATTATAATTAATCATTAATTAAAAAAGTTATTACACATTCAAACCATATCGGTTGTTTTGCGCCACTCTGTACTTATTCATTTCTATTAATTTGTGTACGTCGTAGATATAAAATGTCTACTTGTTACCCTAGCACTTCGTTCGGATGACCCTAAATATATTGGAGATCCCATAGAAAGGGGTCGTAAATCAAAATTTACTGTTTTATAAAATTATAATCTTATCTCTGAATCGTAAAGTGATTGTAATTATCTATGCCCTGCGAAAAACGTATTTTAGTTAGATCACTCTATCTCCGCAAGATGGCGCTAGTTACTCTTTTCAACGGGACCGCTCTTTCATTTATACCGCTCTCCTTTACAATAAACTTTTTTTTTACTTACAACATTTTTCTGCAGAATGTGCGATATGATAAGCTAGCGCGGTCTTCTCTGGCAAAATAGCTGAATGCTGTGAGATAGGGGTCAGTTAAGACGGGTGAAAAGCGGCAACAAGTGAACACGACAAATGACAGCCGCCTTCTCGATTACTGTAACGGCATTAATGCTAGCCTTCCAAAATATCAAACTGACAAACTTAAATCCGTGCTTAATGCAACAGCACGGCTCATAACCGCCGTCCCTAAATATTCACATTTCAGAACACCTTCGTAACCTTCACCGGCTTAAGTGCCCTGAAAGAATCCAGTACAAACTGTGCTGGATGGTGTTTAAATCCATCAATGAAATGGCCCCACTTTACATCTCTGAACTATGCTTCCCGGAAAACACTGGTCCAAGGCGTCAACCTTTAGATCAAGAAGCATCAGCTACAGGCAGACTGATAGAACCTAAGCGAAAGCCAGATACTAAGATTGGAGATCCGCACATTCGGATATCTGGACCTAAGGCTTGGAATAAACTCCCTCCGGAACTAAGATGACTAAAAAGGCCATCAGAATTTAGGTCCAAACTAAAAACCTACCTTTTGAGGCTCTCATACCCTTAAATTAAACATATCTATCTGATTATTCTTCTATGCTTATTAATCACGACATGCGATATTGTTACCGCCCAATCCTACGGTAGCATATTTTGTTGTTCAACCACTATGTCACATAATAATTGTACCTACAGTTTTCCACATGGCATCCTTTTGCAGGGATTGGTGTTCATCTTTACATGTAACAATAATATGTCAATCTTGATTGTAGCGATTTTTATATAAAAATATTATTGGAAAATTTTTACATTTTGACATTGAAATCATTCATCATTCTAGTCCTTCTCTCACCACATTTAAAACCCCCTATAATCAAACCTTATGCATTTGCAGAAAATCCCTTAGTAGGAGAAAATCCTCTTTGGCAAGCCCCAGAAAATACTAGTCACATCCTACATCCGATGAACAACATCATTCGAATCCGAGAAAATATACTAGTTACTATATCCCTCATCCAGTTGCTTCATGTGACGAATCAAATTTCGTCACAAGTAAATTTGAATAAGAGAATATCTAGCGTGAGCATTCGAAGACAAAGAAGGTGTTAATTGACATGGGTTGCAAGTAAGAAAGGGAAGAAGGGAGAAGTGCGGGGTAGAGCAACGGGTCCTCGGAGTTCATAGGGCACAAGACAGAAGACCGAGACAAGGGAGTGAGAGGTGGAACACCAAGCAGGTTCCCCGCCCAGCGCCGTGATGCTGGGCGGTGGATGAAGAAATCAGGAGGTGGATGAAGAAATCAGTCGGGGGATGAAGAAGTCACAGTTTTATGTGTTCGATAAAGTGATTCGCAAGACGTGTGTCCCTCGGCTCGGCGACGTAAAGCCGGGCATGAGACGACCAAGTGCGGTGACCAGACGCGGCCAGAGGCCAAAGTGCGAAGACAACGGTGCTGGCAGGAGACCAGGAGACTCGGCTAGGAGGGCCTGAGCTGCAGAACTGCGGGAGCTGCCATCAAGGACCTCGGCCCCGAACAAAGACCCACGCAGTGATAACAGTGCTAATGAAGGTAGTTACAGTGACCAATTAATAATGACAAAATAGAAGCGACCCCAAACCATATGACAACTAGTTAAGATTTAGATATAAGTAGATATAAGTAAAAATGAAGATTATATATTGATTTGGCCAAACCTAATTAAAATCCATAAACCTGAATAGTTCTTTGCAATCAAATTCATCCCCCTTGTACCAACCCAAGTGATCCAAACTGGTGAGATGGCAGAGTGGCGAAAGTACGGAGGTAAAGTATAAAATAGCATTTATTTTATTATAAGATAACTATTTCTGAGCTAGTTTCCGGAGGAACAAAACATTTTCGTTACACCCACTTAAAGATAAACAAATCCCTATCACCACTGTAATACGGAAAGTACATGTGGAGAACAAGGACATCATAGGTTGTCACATAAATATTTTGTGACTAGTGCAGTTCTTGCCTATTTGGATGTTTTGTCTATGGTATTTTTTTGGAGACTGGCAATTTTTTTTGTGAAGACAAATTGTTTTTTGTCGATGGTTACTTCCTCTCGAGGCAGCGATTGGGCCGGCTGTCTTGTGAATTGATCACTCGCCAAAAAGGTGTTTTAATCGACATAAATAATGTAGATCGAGTTTTATTTGAGCTTAAAAAGGGCGCGGGGTGTTTTTTGGTATCATGAGTAGTTCGTGTACTGTATTATTTTTAGTGGTAATGTGAATTCCACTTTTTCAGTGTTGGCAGTCAGCCATTTTGTGGAAACGTTACATGGAACAGTAATTTGATAAGTGATTGGTCCTGGTTGTGACTGGATTACTATGTCCTTTTGACCCCACGTCACGAAGCCACAGACTGCCGTAAGTCTTGTAGACTGGTTGGGCCACGTGCCTTTCGGATGGAGATTGCAGTCATCCTTGACTGGAAACTTCCTTGGAGGCATAGCGGTCTCCTTCCCATGTAGAAGGAAGACCTAGGATCCCTGAATTTCGCGCCGTCCCCGGTTGATGGAGCCGGAAGAATCGACCCCGGACTGATACTCTCTGCGAACCAAGTTTGCGTCGTCACCCGGCGTTTTTTCTACGACGTACGGCTTCGTTAGATAGTGGTAGCGTTTCCCGGAGTCCATCTGGTATGTTTTGTGTCTTGTTTACTTGATGTTACATTGTTGTAACTTTTCTCTCTCCTGTTTGTTTTACTTTATAATATAGTTTTGTAAAGTACATCTTTTTTCATTTAATGATTTTCCCCTACTTGACAGAAAAGCTACTCCCATAATCCTGAGTTGAGCTCTGCTCTGCCACGTAGATTGCAATATGGCAATGAACCAGAACCTTTATACATTTCAAGGTGTTTTAATTTGGTGGGAACATGTGGACACAGAATGCACATTCACTTTCTTTGGATCTAAAACCACTTCAGAAGTAGGGAAAAGTTTCATCACTGCAAGGGAGCTTCCTACAAAAGAAATCTTGATGCAGAAATCTTCCACTTGCAGAAATTGATGAATTAGTAGAGTTAGAACCACCACCCTGTAATCAACGTTACTACTGTAGAAATGACTACCCCATCGCTATGTTAGGAAAATGGCCAAAAGGACCATTGTCTATCGTTTTCCTGATGGATCAATCCCATCACCTCCTGGACAGTGGAGATTTCATGATGAATTCATAGATACCTTGAAATATTTAATCTTAACAACTCCAAAAAACAAGAAGCCTCAATGTTATTATAAAATCTATGATATAAAACCTTCTGTTCTATCCTTAACTCTTGAATCAGATATTGTAATTTCCATTCCTACCGTTAATATGCAATTTGCCATTGTGAGACATCGCTCCAACTTAACATGTTCATTCCAGAGAAGTGAGTAAGTTCTGTTTTTCACTCGGGGGGATATATATTATCCTTCTCAGGGGGAGATCTAAGAACCACTGATAGTATTTGGGATTACATTGATAAAGAAGAGTTTAAGAGAAAGCGGAGAGATTCTTCTGGTAATTAAGACAAATCCTTTGGATCAAAGAAGAGACTGGGTTTTAGATTTTTACCATACTGAAAAGGGCGGTAAGGATCAATAAAACAAATCAATAAAAATCATATTCTCTTACAAAACGATATCTGCTCTGTCAACTATGACAGATGGCTATCTCTCTCTCCTCCTGATCTTCCTAGAAAAATTGCTCAATATTATCAAAATAATATTTTATGTCATGGAGAATTTTCTAATTATGTTTACCGTATCACTCCTCCGTCTCTGTCCAATCTTACTTTAACTCTTGTTACTCCTAAAGTCACCAAGAATAGAATGTATAAAGCATGTGTAAAATCTACAAATCTTTTTAGATGGATTGAACCCATAACTGGAATACTTTTTGAACAACCACTTTAGACACGATATTCCTTGACATCATCTTGGATACCAGGGAAAAATTGTAGCGGACTCAACCCTCTTACGGGAAAAATAAGAATACCTGATATCTCTGAAGATCGAGTTTCATTAGTAAAACAGTCATCTGTCACTTCACCAAGCTATATGTATAGTTTGAGCGAGCTATCTGATAGTGGATACGAAAAGTCCTATAATGGATAATGCCTGCCGGGTGAACGTTGTCGCACTTTACGCAAGCATATTTAAGCAACGTCTAGTGTTTCCACTGCAGAACACAAGCACAAGTCCCTGTCCTGGTAACTGCGGGGCGTACTAAGTAACGCACTGAGGTCATACAATTTGGATAATGCCTGCCGGATTAACGTCGTCGCCCTTTACACCAGCATATTTAAGCAACATCTGGTGTTCCCACCAAAGAACACAAGTCCCTGCCCTGGTAACTGCGGGGCGTACTAAGTAATGCGCCGACTTCGTACAATTTGGATAATGCCTGCCGGGTTAACGTCGTCGCCCTTTACACCAGCATAATTAAGCAACATCTGGTGTTCCCACCAAAGAACACAAGTCCCTGTCCTGGTAACTGCGGGGCGTACTAAGTAACGCACCGAGGTCGTACAATTTGGATAATGCCTGCCGGGTGAACGTTGTCGCACTTTACGCCAGCATATTTAAGCAACGTCTAGTGTTTCCACTGCAAGCACAAGTCCCTGCCCTGGTAACTGCGGGGCGTACTAAGTAGCGCACCGAGGTCGTACAATTTGGATAATGCCTGCCGGGTGAACGTTGTCGCACTTTACGCCAGCATATTTAAGCAACGTCTAATGTTTCCACTGCAGAACACAAGCACGAGTCCCTGCCCTGGTACCTGCTGGGCGTACTAAGTAACGCACCGAGGTCGTACAATTTGGATAATGCCTGCCGGGTTAACGTGGCGCCCTTTACGCCAGCATATTTAAGCAACGTCTAGTGTTTCCACTGCAGAACACAAGCACAAGTCCCTGCCCTGGTAACTGCGGGGCGTACTAAGTAACGCGCCGACTTCGTACAATTTGGATAATGCCTGCCGGGTTAACGTGGCGCCCTTTACGCCAGCATATTTAAGCAACGTCTAGTGTTTCCACTGCAAGGACAAGTCCCTGCCCTGGTAACTGCGGGGCGTACTAAGTAACGCACCGAGGTCGTACAATTTGGATAATGCCTTGTTAAGAAATAACTTAAGAAAGTTAGTTACCTTTAAATTAAGTACATTAATAATTATGAAATTAATTGTCTATGGCCTTTTGTGGGACTGGCAACACATGGACTTTTGGAAGGACAGGAACAACATTTGAGGTTCCACTTCCGTCTGGGATCCCGAGTGGAGGGGACACTTGGGTTTCCAAGACGGTCGTCGCAGTTGTTCTGATCGACATGTTGGATTGATTTTAAAGAGGAGTTTTAATTTTTATTTCTTGACCAAAGGGTCACGGAGATGTGTTTCGAGTGATCGATTTAATGATCAAATAATCCGGAGTTTTTGGATTAAATGTGCGGGTTGCCGACTTTAACAAGCCTCGAGTGTTGGTTATCCACGCGGTGGGAGAAAACATCCATCTTTATCCACGCCATCCATCATCATCACTCACCGGGCAGGTAGCCCTTTGGAAGCCTTGGGCCGCTTACCGTGCCGAGACTACTCCTTTGCTGCTGAATGCCAGGCCGGGAAGCCTTGGGCCGCTTACCGTGCCGAGACTACTCCTTTGCTGCTGAATGCCAGGCCGGGAAGCCTTGGGCCGCTTACCGTGCCGAGACTACTCCTTTGCTGCTGAATGCCAGGCCGAAAGCCTTGGGCCGCTTACCGTGCCGAGACTACTCCACAGTCTCCTACCATCCACCAACTCATCTTCGGTTTGCGTCATCATACGGATCTTAGTTAGCTATAGTTAGACGTACGTATATCAGGTCTGCTGGGTGAGTTGTTCCAATTTACTTATGTTCTTATTGTTCTGAAATATATATTTTAAATGTGGCTCGACCACTTGCATAAGATTTCTCTCTTTTATTTATTACTAACCCCCTACACAAACAGAAAGAGGTTATAACCATTGCCTACGCCCTGACAAGAGTGTCTTGCTCTACTGATGTCCAGCTGGCCGGATCGGCCTTAGGCAAAGCTGATCACGGACCACCAGGGCTACACTTAACTACCCATACTTAAACTATTCATTTTGGCTTCCCCTGGCCAAACCCGCAACTTAACAGCCTACCGAGTGAACGCTGTTGCACTTTACGCCAGCATATTTAAGCAACGTCTAGTGTTTCCACTGCAGAACACAAGCACAAGTCCCTGCCCTGGTAACTGCGGGGCGTACTAAGTAACGCACCGAGGTCGTACAATTTGGATAATGCCTGCCAGGTGAACGTTGTCGCCCTTTACACCAGCATATTTAAGCAACGACTAGTGTTTCCACAACAGATCGCAAGCACAAGTCCTTGCCCTGGTAACTGCGGGGCGTACTAAGTAACGCGCCGACTTCGTACAATTTGGATAATGCCTGCCGGGTTAACGTTGTCGCCCTTAACAACAGCATATTTAAGCAACATCTGATGTTCCCACCAAAGAACACAAGTCCCTGCCCTGGTAACTGCGGGGCGTACTAAGTAACGCGCCGACTTCGTACAATTTGGATAATGCCTGCCGGGTTAACGTCGTCGCCCTTTACACCAGCATATTTAAGTAACATCTGGTGTTCCCACCAAAGAACACAAGTCCCTGCCCTGGTAACTGCGGGGCGTACTAAGTAACGCACCGAGGTCGTACAATTTGGATAATGCCTGCCGGGTTAACGTTGTCGTACATTACGCCAGCATATTTAAGCAACGTCTAGTGTTTCCACTGCAGAACACAAGCACAAGTCCCTGCCCTGGTAACTGCGGGGCGTACTAAGTAACACACCGAGGTCGTACAATTTGGATAATGCCTGCCGGGTGAACGTTGTCGCACTTT
Organism: Limnephilus auricula; assembly: GCA_951813805.1. NCBI lineage: Eukaryota > Metazoa > Arthropoda > Insecta > Trichoptera > Limnephilidae > Limnephilus > Limnephilus auricula. Next base: position 17,205,714 of record OX638417.1, read on the forward strand.
ACGCCAGCATATTTAAGCAACGTCTAGTGTTTCCACTGCAGAACACAAGCACAAGTCCCTGCCCTGGTAACTGCGGGGCGTACTAAGTAACACACCGAGGTCGTACAATTTGGATAATGCCTGCCAGGTGAACGTTGTCGCACTTTACGCCAGCATATTTAAGCAACTTCTAATGTTTCCACTGCAGAACACAAGCACAAGTCCCTGCCCTGGTAACTGCGGGGCGTACTAAGTAACGCACCGAGGTCGTACAATTTGGATAATGCCTGCCGGGTTAACGTGGCGCCCTTAACACCAGCATATTTAAGCAACGACTAGTGTTTCCACAACAGATCACAAGCACAAGTCCCTGCCCTGGTAACTGCGGGGCGTACTAAGTAACGCGCCGACATCTTACAATTTGGATAATGCCTGCCGGGCTAACGTGGCGCACTTTACGCCAGCATATTTAAGCAATATCAGATGTTCCCACCAAGGAACACAAGTCCCTGTCCTGGTAACTGCGGGGCGTACTAAGTAACGCACTGAGGTCATACAATTTGGATAATGCCTGCCGGGTTAACGTCGTCGCCCTTTACACCAGCATATTTAAGCAACGACTAGTGTTTCCACTGCAGAACACAAGCACGGGTCCCTGCCCTGGTACCTGCTGGGCGTACTAAGTAACGCACCGAGGTCGTACAATTTGGATAATGCCTGCCGGGTTAACGTGGCGCCCTTTACGCCAGCATATTTAAGCATAGTCTAGTGTTTCCACTGCAGAACACAAGCACAAGTCCCTGCCCTGGTAACTGCGGGGCGTACTAAGTAACGCGCCGACTTCGTACAATTTGGATAATGCCTGCCGGGTTAACGTGGCGCCCTTTACGCCAGCATATTTAAGCAACGTCTAGTGTTTCCACTGCAAGGACAAGTCCCTGCCCTGGTAACTGCGGGGCGTACTAAGTAACGCACCGAGGTCGTACAATTTGGATAATGCCTGCCGGGTGAACGTTGTCGCACTTTACGCCAGCATATTTAAGCAACTTCTAATGTTTCCACTGCAGAACACAAGCACAAGTCCCTGCCCTGGTAACTGCGGGGCGTACTAAGTAACGCACCGAGGTCGTACAATTTGGATAATGCCTGCCAGGTGAACGTTGTCGCACTTTACGCCAGCATATTTAAGCAACTTCTAATGTTTCCACTGCAGAACACAAGCACAAGTCCCTGCCCTGGTAACTGCGGGGCGTACTAAGTAACGCACCGAGGTCGTACAATTTGGATAATGCCTGCCAGGTGAACGTTGTCGCCCTTTACACCAGCATATTTAAGCAACGACTAGTGTTTCCACAACAGATCGCAAGCACAAGTCCTTGCCCTGGTAACTGCGGGGCGTACTAAGTAACGCGCCGACTTCGTACAATTTGGATAATGCCTGCCGGGTTAACGTTGTCGCCCTTAACAACAGCATATTTAAGCAACATCTGATGTTCCCACCAAAGAACACAAGTCCCTGCCCTGGTAACTGCGGGGCGTACTAAGTGACGCGCCGACTTCGTACAATTTGGATAATGCCTGCCGGCAGTGGCGGCTCTTCGTTGATAGTCAATTGGTCAATGACCTCCTAAAAATTAAGTAATTAAGTAACAATTTGGATTTTAAAAGCTACGCAACAATATTATCAATTAATTTTAATATTCGTGTCGTAATTGCGAATTCCAATGCCATCTAGCGTCCAACGTTGAAGCAATGTTTTTTTGCAGATTCGTGAACCATGATAACGCTACTAGTGCCATCTTGTATCCAAATCGAAATCACTTGCGTGTACCTACCGTGCGGTCATTCCAAATTTTGCCCCAGACCGATCTTCCGTCTCATTCTTTGCTATGCAGACAAAGGAGGTAAACACAACCATGTCTGACGCTTGCTTAGAATCATACAAACTATTTTTTCAGGCCACTTTTGGTGTTGACCCCGGTGAGACAGAAATATCCACAATCTAAATTTATTAAGATGTTAGAAAGAGATGTAAACAAAATCAAACGAAAGAATTTTGTGTGATTTATCGCATTGTTTTACAAGGACAAGGCCATCTTGGATTAATTACTCAGCATTTCTCCATTGTTGACGGTTGACGTGTTGATTGAATAAATTAAAATGTCGAATTCTGTAAATGCCATACTTAAAGAAATCGCAAACAATTCATTAAACCATGAAAAACATATTCAAATTAAATGTCTCGGAAGACCTCAACCGGAATTAAAATTAGTTTCTATTACATAACATAAAAATAAGGATATAAAACGTTATTTTAATTTTAGAAGTTATACATTTTGCGATTGGATTTGTGGATGTGAATTCAAAAACGTTTATTTTTGTTTTCACTGTTTACTCTTTAATTCAACTGATAAGCAATTGACTGAGATAGGGGTAAAATGAGATTAAAAGAATTTGGCATTCTCATTCAAAAATATTTAAAAAAATAAATAATATTAAAAAAAAAAAATTAAATAAAAATAGAAAAATATACAGATTTAGAAAATGAGATCAAAAGAATTTGGCATTTAAAGGAAAAAATAAAGAAGCATTCTATTTCTACATTACATATTAATCATTCAATGAGCTTTGTTTTGTTAGGAACTATTGATATTCGGATTCAATTAGATAGTGCATATCGTAAATCACTCGTGGACCACAATGAAAAGGTGGATAAAAATAGATATATTTTAACAAAAATTTTGAAATGTATTCAGTTTTGTGGTTCTTTTGAGCTAGCATTAAGGGGTCACGATGAAACAAAGGAGTCAGAAAATCCAGGTATATTTCGCGGCTTGATTAACTTTATTCAGGAAATAGATACTGTATTAAAAGAACATTTAGAAAGGTCTTCCAGTTTTAAAGGTTTGTCTAAGACAATCCAAAATGATTTGTTGGATTCAATTTTAGCAGTATCTCAGGAAGAAATTAAACTCGATATACAGAAATCTGAGTACGTTGCAATTCAGGTGGATGAGACAACTGACAGCTCCACTAAAACCCAAATGGTATTTGTAATCAGATATTTAAAAGACAATGTTGTATGTGAACGTTTTTGGAAATTTGTTAATCCGGAGGCTTGCACGGCAGTTGGCTTAACAAATGAAATATTAACCCAGTTGAAGATCCTGGAAGTTCAACCACAACAGCTGATAGCGCAGTGTTACGACGGAGCAGCCGTTTTATCAGGAAAAACTGGAGGCGTTCAAGTTAAAATCAAAGAAACTTTCCCCCGTGCTCACTACATTCATTGCTACGCCCACCAACTAAATCTAATTTTACAAAAAGCATGTACTATAACAACAGGTGTAAAAGTGTTTTTTGCGACCGTTCAATCATTTTCCGTATTTTTTTCCAGATCTCCAAAGCGAATGCAATATTTAGATGAAACCGTTAAAGGTCGTCTGCCAAAGGCAGCTCCAACTAGGTGGTGTTTTAATGCCAAATGCATCATTACCGTGTTCACATATAAATCTGATATTTTCAAATGTTTAAATTTAATTTTGGAAAAGGAAAATGATCAAAATACTTTAAGTCAAGCACAAAATTTAATAAATAACCTAGAAAAGAGTGTTTTTATTTATCGGTTAACATTCTTCAATAAAATAATGCCTCATTGCGAAATTTTATTTAAGCAAATGCAAAAAAGAAATTTGGATGCAATATTAATAAAAAAACACATTGGTGAATTTCAACATCACATTTTGGCCATTCGAGCAGAATTAAGTTCCAACCCCGCAAATTCAATTAGTTCCTCAGAAGGCGAATGTAAGAAAAGGCGCCTTGATGAAAATAGTCATTTAGTAGCGATAGAAGTTTGTGACACTATTTTAGTGGAAATGCAAAATAGGTTTAAATATGGCGATCATCTCATTTTATCGAATTTATTTAATAAAGATAATTTTGCTGAATTTAATAACTGTTTTCCAACAGCACAATTAAATTTGTTGGATCACTTTGATGAAATTGATTCATTAAAGTTAAAAAATGAGTTAATAGTTTTTTACCAACGTGATGACTTACACCATGCTAACAGTGCTGCATCGCTTTTAAATTTTTTGTTGACCAATAATTTCGAGGAAATATTTTCAGAAACAATAAAAGTACTACAATTTATTTGTGTGATACCAATGACTACAGTTGAAAGTGAAAGGTGTTTTTCAACTCTTAAACGTATTAAAACATTTTTAAGAAATACAATGAGTCAAGACAGATTAAGCTCACTTGCAATGCTTAGCATAGAAAAAAAATATATTTCTAAAATAGATAATTTCTACAGCCGTGTCATTGATCATTTCGCAGAAGCCAAAGAAAGGAGAATCGATTTAATATACAAGAAATGTTAGAGTGCTTTTTTATTCTTTTCTACTATTAGAATCAGGTACACCTACACCTATCTATCCATCTATCCATCCAACGCTTTTATCTCGGTACATAGATTTTTGTAGAAATTTTCAATTATAGGAAAACAGCTCAATAAATTTAGAAAAACGTAAATTTATAAAATGTATAATAAAGTTTAAAGTTATACTAATAATAGCAATATTAATAAATAAAATAATAATATAATTTTTTTTTTAAAATAAAAAATATGAAAATATACAGATTTAAGAAATGAGATTAAAAGAATTTGGCATTCTCAGACTATAAAAATGTTAAAAAATAGAGTAATATTAAAAAATATTTTTTTTTAAATTAAAAATAAAAATAAAAAAAATATACAGATTTAGAAAATGAGATTAAAAGAATTTGGCATTCTCAGAGTATAAAAATATTAAAAAAAATAAATAATATTAAAAAAAAATAAATTAAATAAAAAATAGAAAAATATACAGATTTAGAAAATGAGATCAAAAGAATTTGGCATTCTCAGAGTATAAAAATATTACCATTTATTATTTTGGCTACTGGTATTATACCTAGCTCTCTCATTAAAAATTTAGGCGTATTAGATTTGTCAAAGAATTTATAAATAAAAATACAAAAATCAGTCATTTTAAATACATGTAGGATTACGAAAGAATTTTTAAATATTTATATTGAGAGATCAGTATGATTTATCGGCCCAGTTAGGAGTTCTACCGAGCCGAACCCTCTGATATGAAAATATCTGGAGTCGGTGAATTATTTTCCCAATAGGTTCTCTGGTGGGTGGACATGTTGTTCTTGTATTATTTTGTATTTATTATACTTAAATAGTAGAATTACATAGCATGGATTGACTAGATGATCATTTGTGGAAAAGTGTGTGGAAGGGTTAAGTTTTTCCTGTGGGGAAGATTTAACCCGGACATAAAATCTGGTGTATTATAATTAACAATACAATAAAGAACATAAAACTATATTGTGCTACCGGCTTCGGAATAGGTGAGTACCGGCAAATTAATTATATGTAGGTATTGGCTTTTCATAATATTCCCTACGCATTAACAATATTAACTCTAGAGGTAAGTAACTACATACCGGGTCGAAGTACGTACGCTACGCTACGCATAACGATATCTGGAGTGCTTAGCAAACATACATTTTATATGGAAATAGATGCTTCAGAATCACACTGACCACACGTTGCGATGCGTATGTACCTAACGTAGGTACATACCCAGTATGTACCTACCTTTATTCATTTTTTTCGATTGACCTTCCACTTCTGGACCCCTAGAGCCGCCTCTGCCTGCCGGGTTAACATTTTCGCCCTTTACACCAGCATATTTAAGCAACATCTGGTGTTCCCACCAAAGAATACAAGTCCCTGCCCTGGTAACTGCTGGGCGTACTAAGTAACGCGCCGGCATCTTACGATTTGGATAATACATGCCGGGTTAACGTTGTCGCCATTTATGCCAGCATATTTAAGCAACGTCTAGTGTTTCCACTGCAGAACACAAGCACAAGTCCCTGCCCTGGTAACTGCTGGGCGTACTAAGTAACGCACCGAGGTCGTACAATTTGGATAATGCCTGCCAGGTGAACGTTGTCGCCCTTTACACCAGCATATTTAAGCAACGACTAGTGTTTCCACAACAGATCGCAAGCACAAGTCCCTGCCCTGGTAACTGCGGGGCGTACTAAGTAACGCACCGAGGTCGTACAATTTGGATAATGCCTGCCAGGTGAACGTTGTCGCACTTTACGCCAGCATATTTAAGCAACTTCTAATGTTTCCACTGCAGAACACAAGCACAAGTCCCTGCCCTGGTAACTGCGGGGCGTACTAAGTAACGCACCGAGGTCGTACAATTTGGATAATGCCTGCCAGGTGAACGTTGTCGCACTTTACGCCAGCATATTTAAGCAACTTCTAATGTTTCCACTGCAGAACACAAGCACAAGTCCCTGCCCTGGTAACTGCGGGGCGTACTAAGTAACGCGCCGACTTCGTACAATTTGGATAATGCCTGCCGGGTTAACGTTGTCGCCCTTAACAACAGCATATTTAAGCGACATCTGATGTTCCCACCAAAGAACACAAGTCCCTGCCCTGGTAACTGCGGGGCGTACTAAGTAACGCACCGAGGTTATACCTGCCGGATAATGCCTGCCGGGTTAACGTCGTCGCCCTTTACACCAGCATATTTAAGCAACGACTAGTGTTTCCACAACAGATAACAAGCACAAGTCCCTGCCCTGGTAACTGCGGGGCGTACTAAGTAGCGCACCGAGGTCGTACAATTTGGATAATGCCTGCCAGGTGAACGTTGTCGCACTTTTTTTTTTTTTTTTGAAAATTTTTTGATACAATCAGGTACATAAATAATAAAAGGTATATAACATACTTAAATATAATATTGTATGAACAAAAAAATCCCACAAAGGCAAATGCCTGAGCGTGGGTATAATATTGAATTTATTATAATTTTATGGTTAATAGGAGATTTAAGAATTTAGTTTATTTTTAGGTATAAAAAGAGTAAAAGTAAAAGAGTAAAAGTGCCTTAAAACATAGAGCAAAATAACAGCATTTGTTGTTATTATTGCATTTGTAAAATTTTATGAAGAATTAATGTTAAAGGCGTAATTAAAATAAAAATAAAAACAAAAACATAGCAAGCAATATAATATTTCTACTTTAAAAGTTGTCTGATGATAAACATAATTAATGGTTTTGTTTAATCTTATAAGAAAAAGATATCTGTTTCAGTGTTTTTTAGCCAAGTTTTGATATATTTTTTATAAGATTTAAGATTTTGACATGTGGGGGCTTTAAATGATGCACGTAATGAATTATGCATTTTTGGAGCAATAAAACTAATATGCCTTTGGGCCAACCTAGTTTTACAGTGGGGTACAGCATACTCACAGGCGCCAAGTCTTAGACTGGAGCGATTTGAATTTTTTAAGAAGTATTTAGGATGCGTGTACATAAATTTAAGACACTGGAAACTTTACGCCAGCATATTTAAGCAACGACTAGTGTTTCCACAACAGATCGCAAGCACAAGTCCTTGCCCTGGTAACTGCGGGGCGTACTAAGTAACGCACCGAGGTCGTACAATTTGGATAATGCCTGCCAGGTGAACGTTGTCGCCCTTTACACCAGCATATTTAAGCAACGACTAGTGTTTCCACAACAGATCGCAAGCACAAGTCCTTGCCCTGTTAACTGCGGGGCGTACTAAGTAACGCGCCGACTTCGTACAATTTGGATAATGCCTGCCGGGTTAACGTTGTCGCCCTTAACAACAGCATATTTAAGCAACATCTGATGTTCCCACCAAAGAACACAAGTCCCTGCCCTGGTAACTGCGGGGCGTACTAAGTAACGCGCCGACTTCGTACAATTTGGATAATGCCTGCCGGGTTAACGTTTTCGCCCTTTACACCAGCATATTTAAGCAACATCTGGTGTTCCCACCAAAGAATACAAGTCCCTGCCCTGGTAACTGCTGGGCGTACTAAGTAACGCGCCGGCATCTTACGATTTGGATAATACATGCCGGGTTAACGTTTTCGCCCTTTAAACCAGCATATTTAAGCAACATCTGGTGTTCCCACCAAAGAATACAAGTCCTTGCCCTGGTAACTGCGGGGCGTACTAAGTAACGCACTGAGGTCATACAATTTGGATAATGCCTGCCGGATTAACGTCGTCGCCCTTTACACCAGCATATTTAAGCAACATCTGGTGTCCCCACCAAAGAACACAAGTCCCTGCCCTGGTAACTGCGGGGCGTACTAAGTAACGCGCCGACATCTTACAATTTGGATAATGCCTGCCGGGTTAACGTTGTCGCCCTTAACAACAGCATATTTAAGCAACATCTGATGTTCCCACCAAGGAACACAAGTCCCTGCCCTGGTAACTGCGGGGCGTACTAAGTAACGCACTGAGGTCATACAATTTGGATAATGCCTGCCGGATTAACGTCGTCGCCCTTTACACCAGCATATTTAAGCAACATCTGGTGTCCCCACCAAAGAACACAAGTCCTTGCCCTGGTAACTGCGGGGCGTACTAAGTAACGCGCCGACATCTTACAATTTGGATAATGCCTGCCGGGTTAACGTTGTCGCCCTTTAAACCAGCATATTTAAGCAACATCTGGTGTTCCCACCGAAGAACACAAGTCCCAGCCCTGGTAACTGCGTGGCATACTAAGTAACGCGTTGACTCTTTGGATAATGCCTGCCGGATTAACGTTGTCGCCCTTTACGAAAGCATATTTAAGCAACGTCTAGTGTTTCCACTGCAGAACACAAGCACAAGTCCCTGCCCTGGTAACTGCGGGGCGTACTAAGTAACGCACCGACGTCGTACAATTTGGATAATGCCTGCCGGGTTAACGTTGTCGCCCTTTACACCAGCATATTTAAGCAACGTCTGGTCATTCCGCTGCAGAACACAAGCACAAGCCCCTGTGCTGATACCCGCAGTTAGTTCTCAGTAACGCACTGACTCCTTACAATTTGGATAATGCCTTTCGTTATGATAAGATGCGTTTGTCATTCACTCCAATTAACTGCATCAAAGGCATTTGAATACACTCTGCCTAGAAATTTGGAATACCTTTCGTCAGAAACATACAATAATTGGTTTACTAAAGCTTCATCAAGACAACATGAGTAGGAAGAAATATACAGTCTTTTAAACGATGGCCACGAATCCCTTAAAATAGTACAAGCACGTCATACAAGTTGGCTGACAATTTAGTCAGCTGTAGATTGAATTAAAGCAATGTCTGGAATTGAAAATACATTTTGATATAACTAGGCATAGTCAAAATTGCTGTAAATCCGAATTTTATATAACATGTAACACAATGAGAAAAATGTTCTAATTTTAGATTTTATTTACCCGATTCTGGAACAGGTTCAGAGAGTGAATAAATTATTCAAATCAAAAACTGCAGACCCCTGCAAATTATTTGGTGACTTAAAACAGTTATTGTTCAAAAGTGTGACTGGTTCAAAAAAATTTATTTTTTGTTTGCGTAAATTACATCCAAATATAAAGTAGAAATATATTCAGAGTTGTTGGGATGTTGAACAGGCCAGGGGGCTTACTCTCTTACTCTAACAGATAAGCCAATATGTTTCTGTTTCACTGTCGTAAAAGTCCGTGTCTTATCACATTGGACTGAAAATGGTACTCTCTACATCTATGGACAAACGCCGGTTTAGAAAAGAGGCAGTGGCATCGTGTGTTTGACTTTCAGACTCTTTATAGAAATAATGTGGATTGTCTATGGTTCGCTAATTGGTTCATATTTTTGAGAAGCGTGCTTTTGACGTTTGACGTTTCGTTTTGTTTTTTTATCTATCTGCACCGCAACGAACGTAAGTTTATTTTATTTATTTATTTGTTAGATATATGATTATTTACTACATTCATGTTTATTTTGTGTTTGTGTAAATTGGTAAATTCATTGGTTTCTTTTTTTATCAATTCCTCACATTTTCTCTTTTACTTTTAGTAGTTTGTATTTTAATGAAATCTTTTCCTCGAAGATATTATTGATATCCATTAAAATTTTAGTGTAAACCTTAGAAATATGTATATCATAAAACACTTTGTAAATTGAAGATGCCCTTAATCAGAATTCTTTGTATTAGGTAAATTGTTGCATTTTTATTTTTTATTATGATCCTGTAACAAAAATGTTGTTATTTTATTGGTCTATGACATAAACATACTTATTCACTGTCATATATAAATGTATAGACTGGTAAACAAATGCAAATAAATAAAATAAAATAAATGTGTTTCGTACGATATCAGAACTTCCCGGAAATTATTAGCATAAAGACATTATAACCTCCAATTCTCTTTGAATGATTGAAGTGTTTTACATTTAAATTTGTAAATTTCTCTCAGGTAATGGAACTATTCCATTATTATATATTGTTTTTTTTTTGGTCTTAAAATTGTGTCATTTGAATTATTTATGTAATGTAATGCATGGCGAGCGATATGCCGAAATACGCCAAACCAAATGATCTTTTATGGCCAAGTCTGTTGGCCCCATAAAACAAATTTGACCGGTTAAATAACAATAATTTAATTGTTTTGCCTATTAATGGGCGGCTGGGGAATTTTCATTTTGCCACCGCCAGCCGGATGCTGTTATTACCAACCGCATTTACACGTTTTTATTGATTGCATTGTTAGTTTTAAATTAACAATAATAATGTATAACGGGCTACGAGCGAGCAGTTGGAGGTGCTGGTGACATGGATCGCAGATAAGCCATCCATGGCATCAGGCACATTGTCACATAAATATTATGTGACTAGTGCAGTTCTTGCCTATTTGGATATTTTGTCTATGGTGTTTTTTTTTGGAGACTGGCAATTTTTTTTGGGGAAGACAAATTGTTTTTTGTTTATGGGCACTTCCTCCCGGACAGCAATTGGGCTGGCTGTTCGTGAATTAGTCACTCACCATGAAGGTGTTTTAATCGATATAAATTATGTGAATCAAAGTTGAATTGATCTTAAAAAGGGCGCGGGGTGTTTTTTCGTATCACGAGTAGTTCGTGTACGATATTATTTTCAGTGGTTATGTGAATTCCACTTTTTCCGGTGTTGGCAGATAGCCATTTTGTGGAAATGTTTCATTGGACGGTAGATGTTAAGTGATTGGTCCTTGTTGTGGCTAGATTAATATGCCCTTTTGACCCCGCGTCACGAAGCCACGGACTGCGGATAGCTTTTCCGAAATCCGTAAGTCTTGAAGACTGGTTGGGCCACGTGCCTTTCGGATGGAGATTGCTGAGATAGCCTTGGCTGGAAACGCTCCTTGGAGGTATAGCGGCCTTCTTCCCACATAGAAGGAAGACCTAGGCTTCCTGGATTCCGCGCCGTCCCCGGTTGATGGAGCAGGAAGACTCGTCCCAGGACCGGTTCTCACTACGAACCAAGTTTACGTTGTCATCCGGCGTATTTCTACGATGTATGGCTTCGTTAGTGTAGCATTTCCTGGAGTCCATCTGGTATGTTTTGTGTTTTGTATACTTGATGTTTCATTGGTTTAACTTGTTTTATTTATTTGTTTGTTTTATTTTGATGGCTATAATATAGTTTTGTAAAGTTCATCCTCTTTTATTTAATGATTTCCCCCTAGTTGACAGAAAACTACTCCCATAATCCTGAGCTGTGCTCTGCTCTGCCGCATAAATTACACTATTACATTGAACCAGAACATAATTACATTTCATTAGCGCCCAACGTGTAAAATCAATTATTTTCGGTGCCCGAAACGTACTTTTCGGTCATGTGGGGGTGGATTTTCAGTACTTTTGCTGATAATGTTAGAGTCGAATCGGTGTGTGTGCATTAAATAAATTAAATTAAAGTGTATTAAATTCTGAAAATACACTTCTTTATGTTAAAGACTGTTTCTGATGTCTATTATTGATTGCTTTGCATTATTGGAGTTAATTATTGATTGTTTACCTTTTTGAAAGGTATATACAGGGTGTTAACCCCTAAAAAAATTGGCGTATTTTGTCAGAGGCTAAAAATATTCCCGCTTTGCAATAAAATCAAAATAAATGGAACATTTGTTAACGTATTCGAAAATTAAAAACTGTTTTCGAAAGGTGATGAAATAGGCTTTCAAATTTCTATATTAAAAATTACTATGTGTTTTTTTAAATATAAAATTTTTTTTGCGAAAACTTTCAAAAGTTTGAAAAATGGCTCACTTTACTTTTTTTTCTAACTAAAATAACTGATAATGAAAAAAAATAAAACACATACTTATTTCATTAGATAAATGAATTATAAACCTTACAGTCACCTCACTTTTTTCGTTTCATGTAAAAAAAATTCTTAAAAAATTCACAAAGTTCCATAATATTTTATCAAATTGCTATCGGAAACTTTGGTTTCAGAAAGGGGTAAATTTTAATTTTTTTGTATTTTTGTTTTAGATTTGAACATATAGTTTGTTGTATTCTCTTTCCAATACCGTGTAGATCACATTTCTGACTATGATAGTAAGGGAAAAACGACGATTTCTGTGAGACCTATGTGAGCTGGGACAAATATGGTCTCCTGTGATTAAACGGGTTAAGGTACGTACTTGAGTTAGTTTAACCAGTGATTCCTGACATTATTTGGAGTAAAAAATGTAAATAAAATTTTGGTCTCCGGTGACATTTTTGATGTTTTTTTTTTTTTTTTTTTCTACAAAAACATAAAAAACAGTAGGTGTTGGGTAGTTGGGGGCGGGGTAAGTGGTGGGGCGGTAACTCGGCTGAGTGACCAATAAGGTCATGTGAAAGAATTTTTTTTTTGTTTGATTTTGAAGAAAAAATATTTTGAAAAAAAAATATATTGACATAAAAAAAGTCACCGGAGACCAAAATTTCATTTACATTTTTTACTCCAAATAATGTCAGGAATCACTGGTTAAAGTAACTCAAGTACGTACCTTAACATCCTGTATGTAGTTACATTGACATCTGGTTTAAGTGTTGCCACTAAGATAATGTTAAACTAAAAAAAAAAATTAATACATACTATCTCGAGGTGATAACCGACATGTTGTTGGGAAACATTTTTTCTGTTTACTGGCAATTCCAAATTATCTGTCAGCTGTCAGGGGTTTTGTCTATGTAATGATTTATCGGAGCTCAGCTGTCATTTATGCTGGCGTTTATATAGGTGTAAAAGTTGATTGCGGGTTGAAAACATTGTACGTACATTGATTACTTACGAGGCGCGGAGGTTAATTAAATACATTAACTTTGTTTTACAGACAACAGGCAACTTGTGACTGACATTTGTCATAAGTGATTGTTCATTGTTGACTGGCGATCACTGAAATTTTGGGAGAATACCTTGGTGGTACTGTTCCTACGCGTATTAGTGTCCGTTTTATACCTTCATACATTGATATAAAGGGAGTTCTTTGAACGTATATTATAAAAAAATAATAATTACTTTAAATATATGCTGCATTCCAAGGAAATTTAAATAAGTTATACATTGCATCGTCATTATTAATAAACAATAACTACTTATCGAGTTTATACGTACAGGGTGTTTGGTAATTGACGTGTTACAAATAAATCATTATTTATATCAATTTGGTTAATTTTATTATTACGTTTAATTTAATATAATCATTTAAGAATAATAATTTAATTATAAATTAAATTATTTTAATTTCAGAAATTTAATTTTTTTTTCTCAATATAACAAAAATGGCGATTTCCGATATTAATGGAGTGACTAAGGAAGAAATGATAAAATTGTTAACGGATCGTAACATTGTTCCGGAAGCTACATTATCCAGTATGCGCAAACAGCTTTTTATCGCTCTTTTAATAAAAGTTTGAAAGATGGGGGTGGTTTCAATGTGAATTTTATTATTACTTAATAGTAGGTGATGATAATACAGTTGGTTAAGAAAACACTAAAACTATAATTAATAATTATTACCAGTCGGTTATTCCTATTAAGGTAAGTAAGCTAGAATAGCCAGCAAGAGGGAGTGGGACGGGTTGGCCCAAACCCTGAACACCATCGGGTTTGGAGCCGTAAAAACAGGCGAGAAGTGGCAGCAAGTATGTACTTAATATAATAATACTTTATTGAAACTGAAACAAAGACCTTTCTCAAAATAATCTTATTTTATCGGTTTCTGAATAATAGTTTGACCATTTATCAATTGTTTCAGTCTTGGCGGGACATTAAGGGCAATGCCAAAAAGAAGGCATCGCAGCATCGTGTGGAGTTAGGCTGAGCTCAAGGCGGGATTGTGAGGATCCCGCCGCTAACTCAACTCAAAGAGAAAATTTTGGCCATAATGGGGCCAGACCCAATTGAAGGAATGCCGACAAAGGAGACGCTTTTTCAGCGTATATGTTTCACTACTATTATTTTATATTATATTATTATTTTATTTTAATATGGATGGTGAAAACCTAATAAATAGTTTATTACTTTCTTGCAGAATGAAATTGAGCTGGTTGTTCTTGATGAAGTAAGTGTTTGGGATGAAGAAGATGTTTGTCCGGCGTAAAAAAGAAAGGCCTCCGACCAAAGACTTTGTAGGACTTACAATAAAATATCTTATCGCCATAATATAATAACATAATCGCCAAGCCGGTAGCATTGGGCCGCTAACCGTGCTGATGTTCTACACCGGATCATCTTTAATTCCTTCCCAGACGGAGCAGCCGTGGGACGCTGCCCGCGCTGAGGATCTGTTAAGGAAACTACGACCTACCTTTTACGTACGCCGTCCTACGAATTCCTAGTTAGTTTAGTTCTGACTGGGGTATCCTGCTCTACCTGGTACTGGCTGACCGGATCGGCATTTTCCTGTTGCGGGAAATTGGCACACCTTTTGGTAAAGCTGATCCAGCCACAGCCTGCGCCCTAATAATGCTCATAACATGACACATGTACTACCCTAAATATCCTAAATATAACAAAACCATTATAAAACAAAATTTACTACAACTATTTCACGAAACATGAAAAGTGGAGGTTTGATTTTGCTGTGAGACCAACGGCCGATGGAAAATCAAACGTCATATGCATAACCTCGATTTTATGAATTAAATGAATTATTCTTGCGGGGTACTGCACTTACCTACAGGGCACGGATGGGCTCGGATCTTGTCGGAATGTCAAAGTGCCAAGTTTATAATCGATGTAAATTTTAAAAGTCGAGCGGAGCAAATGCTCTATTAATTTAATCCAGGCAACCGATCCTGGGAAACGCTGATTATTGCGTTCGTGTGCGAAACGCGGGAAAATACGCGTAATGTCAGACTTAAAATTAAACCCGAGAAAGTAAAACGCGTGTCAAGGGACACCGGGTTGTCAGTTTCCGTTTGGGAGTAATCTACGCAAAAGGGCGGCAATCTTTACTCGCTCCGTGCGTGTTAACTGTCGGGAACGGGCAGTATTGTTAATCTTATCGGATGGGTTACGTATTTGAGGGCGGGATCGCCGATTACCCACTTCACCACGCGCGTCTTGGAGGCAACGCTAACACATGGATGGATGGTCACCGGAGGCAATTGGAGAAGATCTGGTAGTCCCTTGGCTGGGGACTGAACGAGAGACGGAGCTGGCGGGCTGGTCGCCCGCGCTGAAGCAGTCGCGGATCCTTGAAGGAAGGCGTCTCCATCCATCCGTAGCATTAGTTAGTTAGTTAGGGTTTCTGTAAACGGTCTATCTGATGGGGGTAAGTTTTTAAAAGAACCTTTTTTTTCTGTATGTAATCCACTTATAATGTGAAATAGAGGTTATTTGTTATATTTGAAGAACTTGCCTTTCATTGATTTACTTCATCAGTTCTACTTGTGAATAAGCACCTTATGCCCATCCCTGAGGAGGGTAGGTACAACACATTCATACAGCTCAATCTATGACTACACAACCTACATATCAACACCTTTGGCATCTTGTACGGGAGATAAGCATATGTGTGCGCTGAAGTCAAGCGAAAGGTCGCATTGTCAATGTAGTCAAAATGGTTTATAAATGGAAAGACGAACAAATGCCTCTGTTCTTGGAACATTTAAAGAGTGTTATATAATAAAATAAAATTATCACATATTAATGTAATTCCCGAGCTCACAACCTGATTCCAAGACATCCTCAGAAATGTGAATAGAATAGTTCACTCCTTCAGGATACGTTTATACAACATAACCTTTCACTTCTGCGCCATTCACCAAAGTGTATCAATACATAGTGTAATATCGCCATAATATTTTTGGTTTTAGTGCCCAAATTCAACAGAATATCTGGCGGAAATCCAAGTGTAGACGATAAGTAAGTTTTGACGGAATTAACTGTAGTTGCTAGCGGAAATGTAGATTCAATGGTGGCAACACTGCAAGCTTCCAATGGGGGGAAGGGGAGGTGAAATGCGCACACAGAAGTGGTTCTTATGTTGAACCGAGAATAGTTTCAAGAACATGGTCGTAAGAGAGTGTAGTCAGCCAAAATGAAAACTAAGATTTTACACTTTCATTTGGAACACAAGACTGGTTCAAATATAAGAGTCCACAAGCTTAATTATTGTGTTAACGGTTTTCCTCCGAATTTACCTGCATTTTGTTAGAAACTAGAATTTTATAATTTTACTCGGAACATGAATATGGTTTCCTTCCAAATACATCAGCAGATGAATCCGCTACTGGAATTTAATTTTTACATTCTGAACATAAAACTGGTTTTAACTTAAGAGTGAATCTGTGTGCGGGTCCTAAACTTTAATTAAAATATACACAGAACACGAAAATGGTTTTCCTCCGATTTTTGCAGCAACTAAAAATTTAATACTGCACTTGCAGTACGAGAATGAATGAATACGCGGCTAACGCCTTTACGAAAGCTGTGAAGCTTTTCTTGTAGTATTCGACACCAATCGACAATCACAACACCAGAAGGACGAATCATTTTAGTTATTTGACTAATGCATCAATTCTAATAATATCTACTCCAAAGTCCAACCTTAGCACATCTTGTTCTCCGCGTTCCACAAGCGAAGGCAGCAGTCTCCGAAACAGCAGCTGAATCTTAACATATCCTCGGTGTGTCCAGTTCTGCAGCTTCGGGTCCCAGGAGTCGGTTTACAAGTCTTCCGTGCTCCACTTGTACCGGTCAGCGTCCATGGCCTTCTTAGAGCTGCGAGCCTGGAAAACGGCGGCTTCGTGGCCGTTGGAGCGGTCCACCCCGTCCCAGCGATGGCCGGGTCGGATGTCAAACCGGTTGGGCGGGTAGGGTCCATTGTAGAGGGGGCGAGCTGAAAAAAAACATAATGTATTGGTTATTCATGTAGTTTCAGCTTCCTTCAGTAGATATGGACACCATAGCTCATTCCCGCATCGCTTTGTCCCTTACTAATAGGGAAGAGGGATGTTATTGCTTAGATGCCACAGATGGTCTGACCGATATAAGCTCATGTTTTAACTCTAGAAAGTTAAGTTTGCCCTCCGGTTGCACCGGCGCAGTTTCGAAGAAAAATCGTCTGCTTGTGAGTTCAGCTAACCCAGAGTGATAAAAGATTTGTGTAACTTACTGTTATTAAATTGTGTCATACTACTTAATTTGCTGTAATTTTGTTTGTCTGCGCTAATTGAGATATTAACCTCTTGAATGGTTAATTTCACAGAAAATTTATATCAGAGCACTATGAGAAGCTAGAGTGCTCTAATTCAAAACAAAGTCTGAAATGATATTGGCGCAAGCGATTCTGACCTTGTCCTTGTACAGTTTCTTTATACAAAAGGGTTAAAATCGCATTTTATTTTTTAATCTGACAACTGTCACCCACCCGCCGGCGGGCTTACGACAAACGAGAGGTTAATATCGTACCTGGCACACCGTCCTGGATCCCCTTCTCCGTCTCTTTCCTGCGCATGTACTCCAGCATGGGGTCGCCGTCCCTCTCCTTCTGGCGCAGGGCGCTCTCCAAGTCGCGGTCGTCTCGGTGGCGCGCCAGAGGTTTGGACGCCTCGTGGACATAGTCGCGGAGATTTGCGGCCTGATCTTCCGCCTGCTTCAGACTGGACAAACAAAAATTTTTAAAAAACCCAATTAGAAGAAGAAATCTTGTTTTTTTTCCAAAGTTCAACAAGAAACATGAGCATTGCTTTAAAAATAATTTCACTCGGGGCCACTTTTAAGTCATATTCGGGGATGCCGTTGGCGGATCTTTTTGAGGAGAGGAAGGAGACTCAATTCAACAACTCATAAACAAGTCATAGAGGTTTCATGTTGTTTACAATTGTTGGGTGTGCGTTTGGCGTGTTTCCAGACTACGCACCGGTGCTGAAGGGATATCAATGACGCTAGTTCTTGGTGGTTGTAAGGCTAGCTGCTTTCTTGAATTCCTTTGTTATCCACTTGCTGGGACGCGTACAGAATTGGAAAGATATTGAGGTTATCCTTATAGTAAAAACGCTTGTGTTTTGTACTGGATTTTAGTTTATTGCTTTAGCCGTGTTTAGTGACTAGATCTGAAAAGCCAGGTACTTTCCCACCTTCCTCTTCCCATCTCCTTCCCTTCCCCACTTACCTTCAGCCTCACAACATACTCCAGTTGAGGATGCCATAGTCTCACTGGCTCCAGAAGGGAGCAGTTGGGACTCTTGTGAGGTTTCTCTATTTAAAAAAAAAAAAAAAGTAATTCAGAAAATTTCCCCTGAAAAATGACGAAGATTATGAGCATGTGAGTGCTGTAAAGCGTGACAAATTTTACACAATAAACGTAGAGAGGCCAAACAAGGAAATCTAGATTCTTTTTTGCAAAGCGGAAAAAGTAAATAGGTAACGAATTTTTTTTTTAACTTAATGAGTTAAACCTCAAATTATAATATTTTAATTAATGAAGACAATTTTATCGAAACTCAATCGAAAATCTGAAACAGAAAAAGATACGGGTACATCTGGGACTTGAACTCAGGACCTCCGGGTTTCCGAACCGGAGCTCTACCAACTGGGCTAATGTATCCCTAAGGTCCTGGGTTCGAGTCCCAGATGTATCTGTATCTTTTTCGGATTTTTCTGTTTTAGATTTTGGATAACATTGTCTTTATTAACCAAAATGATCATTCATCCGATTGCGATGAAACTTTGGCGATTTGTTATACGCTTGCCCGCGAAGGTTTTTTATACTGGTGAGCTTAGGCATTATGAAATTTGCAATCCTATACAAATCGCAAGTGCGCCCCACGGTTGAATTTGGCAGCCACCTCTGGTGGTCTCCAAAACCCTCGACTCTGTGCAGAAACGGGCGGTCCGTTTGATAGATTCTCCCGTCTTACCAAACGGATTGCGATCTTTAGAGCACAGGCGTCGGGTGGGAATGCTATCCTTGTTCTAACGGTATTTTAATGGAAGATGCGCCGAGGAACTAGCGTCATTGATCCCCTTGGCACCGTTGCATAGTCAGGACACACACCAAACGCGCACATAACATATGTACACAGTTCACATTTGTCACATGAGAACGGGTCATTTCTACGACTCATTCTTGTGTTCAACAGCTCGGCCTCGGTGTTTCGTCCTTCCAACAACATGGGTCTCTTCAAGACCCACGTTCACTCCTTCCTCTCCTCAAAAAGACCATCCACACAGCATCTTCAAATATGACATAGGCCCTGAGGGAAATTATTTTCCTCAAGGTGTGAAGTTAATGTAAAAATAAAAAAAAATGCTCAATACTAGCAACCAACTGAGACACATGCCACTAAGTAGCATTTGCTCGTCAGTAGCATGTTCTCGTGCTAATAATGAGCATGTCTGTCCGTACCATAAGACAAGGATTGTAATAAAAAGAAAATAATATACCCTTTTCCCCATTGACTGTATTTGGCTTGCATTTCTTTATCTTTTGCTTCTTTATCTCTCTGGTTCTGTCGGTCTTCCTCTGTTTCCCTTTTGCCTGGAAAAAAAACATTCAATTTAAATTTATTTTATCATTGAAGAAGAATATAACACTAATAATCTAAATTAAAATATGAAAATGAACAAGATACAGAAAAATAATAAAAGATAACGGTCGCAACTGGGACTCGAACCTCTCGGGACGTGCGCTTTTTCCAATTCAGCCATTGCCACCTATTATAAAACCCGTCATATTTTTAAATTTTTTAGAACCAACAATATTATCTTCAACATATATTTTAGAATTAACAATATTATCTTCGACAATTTTTTTAGAATCAACAATATTATCTTCGACAAATTTTTTAGAATCAACAATATTATTATCTTCGAAAAATTTTTTAGAATCAACAATATTATTATCTTCGACAAATTTTTTTGAATCAACAATATTATCTTCAACAATTTTTTTTCCATATGTGTTTTAATTTGTCAAGTCCCAGTTGCGACCGTTATCTTTTAATATTTTTCTGTGTCTTGTTCATTTTCATATTCTAATTTAGATTATTAGTGTTATCTTCTTCTTCAATGATATATTACATTGATGGAAATAACCTTCAAAAGTTATGAAAAGAGTTTTTCTTTTAAAAATTAAAAATTTATTTAATTGTTTATTGTAAGAAACACACAGCTTTTACAAACATATACATAAACCCCCTTGCTTATAATTGCGGTACCCGCCTACTCATCTTTGGTTTTGTAAAGTTGGCCTTAAAGCCGTTTTAACCATACACACGCGGTGATAATAAGTCAAGTTTTTCACTGTAACGCCATAATACGAAGCGTATTAGTTATACTATGATTATAAGTAAGGGGGAAAGACAGATTTTAACCAGCCATTCCTGAGCATATTTGGAGTGATAATTTGTAGAAAAAAATGCATAAAAGTGTATAAAGCATAAAAATGTAGATGTATGGAAATTTTATTTCAATTCCCATCAGAAGTGTGTGAAAATTATGCCAGTGCTCATCATTTGAATATTTAGCAATATGATCCATATTTTCATTAAAAAGAACATCAGTAAGGTCATGGCGAGAGACCGAATAACAGGAGAGTATGTATGAATGAAGCAAGGAGTGTGTGTGTGATGTGTGGCAGTCAATCCTCTCTTCCTACCCCCGCGGAAACGGCGTGAACTTTTGATCACAAACATAGAATAAGGAAGAACACGAGAAACGCCTTGCGGATGTGTTTCGTGACCCAAATATTTGGCCAATCGGGCCTTAAATTTCCAATACAAAACTGTGTTTACGAAATTCAAATGGGAGGGAGATCTAAGATGTCGGAAGAGTGCAAGTGAGACGAGCTAAATGGTATAGGAAATAATTTCATAACGCCAGAGCATATAAAGAAATCTTAGCGGACGTGCGCAGAACAAATCACCAAATTTTCATCGCAATCGAATGAATAGTAAAGGAAAGCATACAGGACAAACAAAGAAACATTCCGTTTTGCAGAATGTAAACATGATCATCATATATAAACGTGTACCAACCTTTAAGATCCCTTTTGATGGTTTTGGCATTTCTTCCAGAGAGTTCTTCTGGCAGATTCTCAAAGAGCTCCGCCTCCCTCCTCCGGAAGTCCAGGCTCTCGGCCTTCAGCTGCCCGGCGTTCTGCAATCCCGCTCTCTTCCCATCCAGGGTCTTCTCCATCAGCTTCGGCCCCCTGTCCTCTGCCCCTCTGTCCCTCCTACCATCAGTAGCTCTATCACTTCTATCGTTATCTCTGTTATTGCCATCCGTTCTATCTCCTCTCCTTTCTTCGTTTCTTCCCCTATCCTCTGCCCCTCGGTCCCTCCTGCCATCACTAGCTCTATCACTTCTACCGTTATCTCTGTTATTGCTATCAGTTCCCCTCCTTTCATCGTTTCTTCTATTTTCATTTCTATCGCCTCTCCAATCTTTATTTCTATCGCTCCGATTGTCTTCGTTTCTATCACTTCTTCCATGGTCATTTCTTTCAATATTCTCCAGAATTTGCTGGCCGAGTTCTTCATCAGGATCGGCCCATCTGCTTTTCTTCTTATATGCTCTTTCTTTTACCCTAACTTCCTCCTTTTTCCTTCTTGGGACAGATTGATCAGAATCCGGCGTAGGACTTCGATTTCTTTCTTTTTTAATTGATACCTTTCCTCTTGTTTCATCTTTTCTCTTTGTTCTCGGGACAGATTGGTCAGAATCTGGACTGGGGCTTTTTTGTCTTTGGGCTTTGTCTCTTCCCCTCAATTCTTTTCTCTTTGTTCGTGGGACAGATTGGTCAGAATCTGGACTGGGGCTTTTCTGTCTTTGGGCTTTATCTCTCCCCCTGGCTTCTTTTCTCTTTGTTCTTGGGACGGATTGGTCTGAATCTGAATCTGGGCTTTTCTTTCTTTGGTCTTTATCTCTTCCCTTCAATTCTTTTCTCTTTGTTCTTGGAATGGATTGGTCGGAATCTGGTGGGCTAGGGCTTCTCTTTCTGTCATCTCTTTCCTTTCCCCTTACCTCTTTTCTCTTCTTTCTTGAGACAGGAAGATCAGAATCTGGACTGGGACTTCTATTTCTTTCCCTAACTTCCTCATTCCGCTTTGTCCTTGGCACAGACTGATCCGAATCCGGTGTAGGACTTGTATTTCTTTCTTCTTTTCTCTTAGTTCTTGGGAGTGATTGGTCAGAATCGGGGCTGGGCTGTCTTATTTCTTGTTTAATCTTTGTTCTGGTGACAGACTGGTCGGAATCAGGACTGGGGCTTCTTCCGTTTTTGGTTGATAACTGTTGCACCGTCAGTGTGGAATTGAACCCATCATCCTGAAATTTTGGATCATTATTTTTTGGCTCAAGGTTGGGAAAGAGCTAAATCAAGATAGACATGATTTTCAGACGTGAAAAACAAACAAATATACATTGAAAACAATAATTAACAATAATATGACGTTG
The DNA here is from genome assembly GCA_951813805.1 of Limnephilus auricula. Taxonomy (NCBI): domain Eukaryota; kingdom Metazoa; phylum Arthropoda; class Insecta; order Trichoptera; family Limnephilidae; genus Limnephilus; species Limnephilus auricula. The sequence continues at coordinate 17,228,511 of OX638417.1, forward strand.
CAATGTTGTAAAAACACCCTTGTAAAATGGTAAACATTTATATAAAGTACAATGTACATATTAACCCTCTACTCTGTGCAGAAACGGGAGGTCCTTTTGATAGATTTTCCTGTCTTAACAAACGGATTGCCATCATTAGAGCGCAGGTGAACAGGGAATGCTATCCTTGTTCTACAAGTATTTCAATGGAAGATGCTCCGAGAAATTAGCGTCACTGATCCCTTCGGAACCGGTGCAGTCGGGAAACGCGCACTAAACATCAACACAAGCAACATCTTCCGCTTAGTGTGGTGGTAGTAGGAGATTTTCAAATGTTGTTGAGTTATTCGTAACCCGGGAATGTTTGTCTTTCTTTAAAAAAAAAAAACATATTTGTACACAGTTGACATTTGTCTATTAGTATGACTAAATCTTGAGTTCAGGAACGATTTACATTTTCTGTTTCCTCCATCCTACAACATGGGTCTCTTCAAGACTCAGGTTCACTGCTTTCTTTCCACAAAAAGACCCTCCACACAGCTATTTCCCTCAGGGCCTATGTCATCTGTAAGTATGCTGTACGGAGGATATTTTTATGGAAAGAAAGAGTGAACCTAAGTCCCTGGGATGTTATTTTCCTCTGCGATGGCTGCAAAGGATGACAACTGACCTGGTTGATGACCTTCCACTTGTCGCGGCTGAACTGCTCCAGGCGCTTGACTTCGGCGGGACGGTCGTCCACAATCCCGGCCACCTGCGGAGCGTCTTCTCCTCCGCCCAAGAAGTCCAGCTCGTCCTCTTCCAGGACTCGCATCTTGCTGAGATCCACGTCATCGTCGATTATCTTCATACTGTTGAATAATTATTCCAATTACTTTACTTTATTCGCCAAGTAAGTACCTAGGGAGGGACACAAGACTTTACCAGTGCATTAAGAGCAAGGATACCATATCAGAAAACTTTAAATAGGAACCGCATACCACTGGGATTGTCACCCAACATTGGATTGGACAACCAACACTCCTGCAATAGGTCACCCCAAGTGGTACGCTACATTTGGTGATTTGGCAGGGGTGCTTGAAAACTGGGATGTTTTTCTTGTCTTGACGCGAGCAGGCGCTATAAAGGGGGCACTTCCTTTTGTATCACAAACCATGTTACACAAACCTAGTGTATGGGACCAAGTTAGTGGAGCCCACACAAATACTATAAATTCAATATGGCACCGGCACACACGGACACAATGATCCCTGAGTTGTTCGGGTAGAGTCCAGTTTGTAAAAGTAAGGAGACCTTTGCAGGAACGGAGGGAATATTGTCAATGAAATAAAACTATTTGAACTTTTCCCGAGTAGCGTCGGATGATGAGTGCCTGTTTAGTGTTTGTACCAGTTACTCAGGGTTGCCAACCGTAAAAAAAATTCCCTCGTACATTGCAGCTAAAAATCTCGTACTTTGACTTTCAAACCTCGTACATTTCAAAAAACATGTTAAAAGCAAAATTAAGGCATAAGTATTGAACTACCTACTGGATTTAGGACTTTTTACTCAATGAAATAAACTATTGCAAGTTTTCTACTAAATAAAACATCTCTTTGTGTTGTATTTAAAAAAATCTTTATTATTACTCAAGTTAAATCACAACAAATTAAATGTAAATCAAGGGAACAAAATTTACATCTCCTCTCCAAATATTATGTCAGGAACATCCTCACTGTCATCATGTAGATGGTTTCTTATATCTATCAATAATTAATATCAATGATTCCAATGAGGAACTCTGGTCCCTTTTCTTATTATTTTTGTCAATGACTTTCTAACTTACACCAGTATATTTTTTGGTAATTAAATTTACCTTACTACAAATCCGCTCGCAGTCATTAGGGGTGCCTAGTGCAGAAAGGGCAAAATGAACTAGCTTGGTAAAGTCTTCAATTTTGATTAATTGAGCCCAAAACTTATCTGGCTCACTAATTTCATTTATCCCTTTAGGATATATATTGATAGATGGCACTAGTTTTTATTATTATATAATAGTGATGCAAAATGTTCGTATAGCCATAGGTATTATCAAAATCTCGTACATAATTGTACGAGGTTGATAGTATCCTCGTACCTCGTACGGAAGGCCACAAATCTCGTATTTGTACGAGGAACCTCGTACGTTTGGCAACACTGCAGTTACTTCTTTATTTACTGGACACAAAATATACATTAAATTTCACATGTGAGTTCAATGATAGTAATTGTTTTAACAGTGGTGATCATCCTTATCTCTTCACTGTGTTGAACAAAGGATTATTATTTTTTAAACTTCTAATGAGGCCGAAAACCATTAAAAATAGCAGTTGCACATTAAGGATGTGGGACAAGGATTGATCCAATGGTATATTATAGTATCATGTTTCCAGCATGCAGATATGTTAATGGTTTTATCAAAAATATTAAGGACATCGTAAAAACTTGAGATCTTGTTATCTCTTAATGTCTTTGGCTCTGATGGTCGATTTATTTATAGTACCTACACATATGTGATAATGATTTTACCAAAGTGTAGTAAAGATTTGAGATTTTGTCATCTCTTACAGCCGCTATTCCCAATCCTACTATTTTTCCAACCCACAAATATCGCTTAAGCTTGCCTTAAGCATTTATCTTAACCTAAGGAAGCCGGACTAGTGGATTAAACTCATTTCGGCCGCCTCAGTATTGGACTAGTTCTTAAAAGTGTCAACAGAGTAGAAAAAATACCGCAAAAACAATGGTCGATGAAATGTCACTTTGATAAAATGACAGTCAGTTTCGCGCTCATTTCGGTTCTGTTGTATTGCGTTAATCAATTATCATGTCGTTTTGACTAAAGTTTTTGGCACGTTTTGTTATCCATTTTGTTTATTTGTTGTGACGTGCGGATGCGTGCGGAGCAGCGACGAAAAACGGTTAATTTATGCGATCGCTTTCGAATATTCGCCAAGCCAAGTGTCAAGTCTAGTACCTACGGTCAAGCTGACACTTTATTTTTAATATAATATTGTATACGTTTGTTTAAAATATATAAAATGTCAGTTTATGGATAAAAATATTTTAAAATTAAATAAATTATGTGTATTAATAATAAATACAACAATTAACTCTATAATATTAATTTAACTACGAAAGTTCTTATTTTGATGTAATTTTATTGTCTATGAAAGTGGGCGAGATGTTTATAAATCGATGATGACAACATAAATCGAGTGTTACCCTACAAAATGCTTGGCTGATCGCAGACTTAGATTAATCGATTTAAAAGTTAGGAACAGCGGCCGTTACTGACATAAAGCATATCTGATCCAGCACGTCCGATATACCTAGCGTAGCCGCTAAACTATTTAAAAAATTAAAAATCTAGGTTAGGTTATAAGTGTTTAATTTTACGATTATATTGTATTAAATTAGCTCAACCAGAAAGGTACTGCACCTACACCCGTCGACAAAAATTTATTTTATAAGGTTGGTAATTTCGGCAAATGCCGTATTTGATTATGTTGGATTGTCTATTGGTCTATTCATTGAAAAAGGAACGCTCCATTTTTTTTTCCATTTTTCTCCATTTTCACAAGAAATATTCGTTATTATCCGTGAGGCGGGCTCGTAAATTTTTACACAAACCTTTTCACAACACATAGACTCCCAAGAAATTGTAATTCTTACTAATATTATAAACGTGAAAGTTTGTATGGATGTAAGTATGTTTGTTACTCTTTCACGCAAAATTTACTGAATGGATTTTAATGAAACTTTACAATAATATAGCTCATACACCAGAAGAACATATAGGCTATAATTTATAAAGCTAGCTATTTATTTTCAATGTATTGTAAATAATAATTATTGTTTAATAGAAAATGTCAAAATTTGAGAATGACATTTTGCAAAACAATGATTGTTAAATCAAAATTCTATTTTAGAAAATATTTAAATTAGTGAATTTATTTAAAGTACTCGCCTAATACTTTGAATCGAATCAAGAATTATACATATTTTAAATAAATAGGTTAAGAATTTTGGTATAAACGTAGACGGGACCTAGGAAAAGAAAATAGATTACTCTAAGTACTAATCCTATACGCAGACGAAGTCGCGGGCAGAAGCTAGTTTTCAATAATCAGTTAGTGGAATAGTTACCGAAGGCTATACATATCATGTAGTTACGGAGTTTCGTTACATGATTTGAAACGCAAATTTTCTATTCCGAATAAATTACTGATATCGCACTTAGTCCATGATTTTACTTCTAGTTATGTTATTACACGTCACATTGCGGGAACCTAACATCGCGGAAAATGGAAGGTTGGGTAACGAAAGATAATAAAACATAAGATTTACGACTTTATTTGCGTTTTGGAATATTTTATAGAAACATAACCTTTAACTTACCCTGCGCCCTTGATCTGGCCATGTTTTTTCTTTTTCTTCTTATCGGGTTTAGCAGATCCACTCAAATACTTCTTTAAATATTCGTTTTTGGCTATGCTGGCGGGATTCATTTAAAAGCTAACGTGTTACCACGGTATTTTCTTGTAAAAGTATAGATAAATACTTTATAAAATGAAAAATTTGCACAAAAGCAAGCAAGGAATCGTTTCACAGATGTAAGATGAAAATAAAAATGGCGGAAGGCGCAGGATTCGCAGGAAGGCGGTTCCGCGGGTTGGCACAGGGTTGCCCGGGTTGCCAATTCATAAGTTCTAAAATACCCACAGTAGATGTTCAAATTCCCCACAAAATCTCCAAAAGTTCCTTCTCCAAAACGAAACACAAATCGGTGACCGGTCTACTCGGTGGCAACTTTTTAGTAATATTAATTTTCTTAATGTTGGTCTAAGTAAACGGCCGTGGATATTGTCATAATTCATCATGGTAATAAATAACGATTGTGATTAAAACTGGGAATTGTAAATTTAAGACTATTAAAATTTAATATTTCTTTTTTGAAGCTGATAATTCGTGGTGGAATTCCACTATATTAGTACAATAAAACAAATTTAAAACTTTATCCACTTTTAATCAAAATTTAATCAAAAATTTAATTAAAAGTGGAAAAAGTTTAAAATTTGTTTTATTATCTTCTTAATATATAAAACAAAGTCGGGTGAGTTACACCATTTATAACTGAAGAATGGCTGAACCGATTTTTATGATCTTTGATTTGTTGGATTTGTCTCCGTCCCGATTAGCAGAATAACTATTAAAATATCGGAAAAAATCACGGGAAAAATAATTATGAAGAAAACAATTTTTTTCATATATTTTGTATGGAACGGCTTTTCAAATAATGTGCGTTGGTCGACATAATTTGAATCAATTCGAACTGTCGATGGAGTGTGCCGAACATTTCGTGCTTGGTCAACAGCTCAATTTCATTTTTTGAACTTAGAGTAGGTACCGATTTATTTTAACGTTATAAAAACTTGATTTATTTCAGCTAATCAATTAAACACAACATTTATTGATTCTGAGGCGGTACGAAGTTTGCCGGGTCAGCTAGTACTATTAATATTTAACATACTTTGCCATTTATATAAGTGCACATAATAACATTTATAATACGAAATTACATAATGAAAAGTATATTCTGAGGTAGTTTGTGCTGAATCCTTCCTGAGATGCTGATGAATTATCATGTGAGGAATTATCGTTTATGAGTTAATTTATTATGAGAACTCAGATGGTGAGATCCCATGTGACGACAAGACATGGAACCGTTCAGAAAGAAAACAAAAGTATACTCTCACTTCTCACAATTATGTAAATATTATTTTTCAATACGGATAAACAATTAAAAATGCCCATAATTCCCACATTTTCCATACAAAAAGTTTCTTCCAGTAAAGTACCGAGTTCTTGAAAAATCTTTAAAATTCCCCGAAATTTGGGAATTTTTTATGAGTTGGCGACTGCGCGGTTTGTTTTGGTTTTAGAGATGGTCGATGATTGGTTCATTTATGTGGTCGATGTTCCTGTCCCCCTCTCCCGGTTCCAAGGAACCGGCTCCTGTCACTGGATCCTTCGATGGAAAAAGTTCAGAAATTCTCTAGAAATAGGCCACCTTACTTGACCAAACAAAAATTCGAAAACATTCTTGAAATGCATTTTTTTAATCGTATTTTTGAAACTATGGCGTTTTTTATTTTATTTTAATTAGTGAAATCGGACCGTTTTTTTATAAACCAAACATATTTTTTTACGGTGCCAAAAAAAAAAAAAGCAAAAATCTATTTGAAAAAATAAACTGTGTGTGTGTAAGCCGCAAAAATCCAAAGCCAAAGTATAATATGAAAAAAAAAACAAAGTATGTACATATACCAACTTCACTTCATAACATCTGTCAAAATTCTGACAGGAAGGGGATTCTGTGCTGTGTTTTATTGTTTATGTTATCTACCGTTGGGTCAGAAATCGTAAAAATAACTAAAGTTATTATATTGAAGTTTCTTTATGCAAAAATACTGCTGACCTATTTCCTGCACTTAATCATATTATATAATAAATATATATAATCGATTTTGGTAACCTTGTTAAATTGACAAGTTATTGATTTTCTCCAAGTACACAAGTACGTATGTCTCACTCAGTGTCAAATATTACAAGAAATACAAAACATCAAATATTACCTTTAATTTTCGCAAAAGGACTCTCTCATTATATACATTTTTTACAGTACAGTTCAACGCGTAAGTTGACGATAAGGCTGGAATCAGACGGTTCACTAATCGTTTATTTCTGTATTACATTCAACCTATTTCACACGGAACGACACGCCTGAACAAGAAATTAAACAAAAGTGAAACGAAGATGGGAACATTCGCTCGAGTAACCATAGAGTAAACCTTCACTCGATTGATGCTCGAGTGAAGGTTTGCTCTTCTAATCGTTCATTTCTGTATTTCATTCGGCCTATTTTACTCGGAATGACACGTCCGAACATGAAATGAAACAAAAGTGAAACGGAGATGGGAACATTCGCTCGGGCAGCCATCTTGTATGACAAACTTTTGAAATAGTTTTTTCGCAAAGTGGTATAATTTTTTAAAACTTATTATTGAATTCCTTCGGCTTGCTAGTCTGGAGATGGTCTGGAGCCTTGCCCTCGACCACGGAGACCGCCATAATACTGATTATTCCGATTTGACAGCTCTCAGTAGGAATAAAACTCGTGCGAACTCCGGTGGGATAAAAGGGTAATACCCAATACGGCCACCATCTTGAAACAGAAAGAGAACGTAACAAACAAATTTAGAAGCATTGATTGTGAGGTAATTTACAATCAACACATTTAGGCGCTCCGCTGACGAGGCAACTGAAACCAAACTAAAACCAGCTGGTTTCTATGTCTTGATTGGTCAAAAAGCTTGTTTAACTATAGCCAAAGAACGATCATTTGACAGCTGGCAACTAGCAACGGCCGGCCACGGCAATCAGCAGTGCTAGTCGCGAGTCACCGCTTGCGTTACCATTGACAACGGGTTTTTGTGTGATTTTGAAGTGTGCGGGCTATCCCGATAGCCTGACAACGGAGAATCGAGTAAATTAATGAATAAAACTAAATTATAATGTTGAAGATATAATAATAATATTTAACCTTATATGTTATATGAGGTTAAATTAGTAAATTGTTAATTTAATATTATTAATGTGTTAAGAAGCATACTTGACTTAACTTAAACAGTGATTTCTGACATTATTCGGAGTAAAAAATGCTAAGGAAATTTTGGTCTCCGGTCACTTTTTCATGTTTTAAAAAAAAAATTTCAGCCAAAAAAAATCTACCATATGTCATCACTGGTTACCCAAAATAAAAAAAAAACTACCAAAATAAAAAAAATCATCAAAAATTAAAAAATTTACCAAAATAAAAAAAATCATAAAAAATAAAAAAATCTACCATATGTCGTCACTGGTTACCCAGCCGAGTAACTGCCAGTTCCCTCATACCGCCTCTAATTTAGAGGCTCTAACTGTCTAATATCAACTGATCTTTTAGGTTTTATGTGGAAAATAAAAAGTAAAATTTAAAAATACATTAACCACAGCGCAATTTAAAACTTTTTTCTCGAATTGCTATGCATTTTTTGGTTATTATTTTGAAAATTTACCGCCCAAATTAAAAAAAATGATACCTCCGAATTTCAATACGGAGACGTATAAACCGAATAAAGTGCTCATTGCCAATGAGTTCACCTCATTCAAAAGACAGAATAATATTAGAGTATGTATGAATGTGAATGAGGCAACGAGTGTATGCCAAGACCGAGTTGTTTGGTGGTCCGCCCCACCCCTGCGGGAAAACGGCGTGATGGTTAGTTAGTTAGTTATTTTGAGTTATGTAGTTAGTTAGAAAGCGAATTATTAATTTTTTTTGTACTGTTATGAATAATTACAAAAAAAGTTCGTTTCTTCTAGCTAGATCCATATCTTGAAACGGAACATTAAAGGTAGCGACAGACTCGCAGCTCACACAAAAAGATACTTATAAATAACACAATAGCGCTCGCCATACAATCCCGTAGAGACGTAAAAAGATGACGTACTGTGATCGCGGTTTGAATCTTCGCTAATCGGCGTTATTTTTCGTATTCGCTACGGTTGCTATATCAGGAAAGTTAGCGCCTCCGCCCACTCAGGCAACTGAAAACTCTCAACTGCCAACTGTCTTTGTATGACAATGTGATGGCCCGCACACTTCACAATCACACAAAATCCCGTTGTCAATGGTAACGCAAGCGGTGACTTGCGACCATCTTGCGACTGTCACGGCTGATTGCCCTGGGCGGCCGTTGCAAGTTGCGAGCTGTCATTCTTCTATGGTTAAAAAAGCTTTTTGACCAATCAAGACAGAGAAAACAGCCGGTTTTAGTTGGTTTTCAGTTGCCTCAGTGGGCGGAGCGCCTTAGGCGACCCCCCCCCCCCCCCCCCCTTCGCCGTAATCAGGTGAGGGGGTTATTTTGAATACACGGAGCATGCACGAAGCTGTCAAGTTGACATATTCAGAAAGAGATGATATTCTCTCGACCGCTTCAGATTTCAACTGACCCCTTCTCCTGCCGCACGGTGGACGGAATGCAGAAAAAACACGAATTAATTGTTTGCTGGCTAAATATTGATGCAATTTTTTTGTTGTTGATCTTATTAATGAATTATAACTATTTTGAAGTAAAAATTAATAATTTACTCTTGCGTAAAAATTTACAACAACAAAATAATACATTTTGAAGATATAAAAAATATCTGGGAAAATAAAACATATTAATTTTAAACTTTACATATTATAATTCAGATCTATGAACACAAAAATAGAAAAATGGTAGAAAATCTAAGTGCTTAAGGTGTCCGTTGTCATCAGAGTCTAAATCATCACTCAAATTTCCAGAATCATTGGACGGAATTCTTAGTAGACTTAAAACTTCCGTAGGTAACACAGAACCTTTTTTTTTATTAAGTGGTCGAATAGAGGAAATTACTGGGTCTGATGAGATTAACAAATTATTGAAAATATATTGATTGGTGCTGGTTCTGGAAACTTTTCGGCTATGGTGTTCTCGGTAGTACCTTATCTCTTTATGCCTCGATTCTTGTAAATCTCCAATTGGGATTAAAAATAATTTCATTACTGTCGCACCATGTGTTAGGATTTTATGAACACTTGTCGGCATGGGGTACCAATTATATAGACGTACATAAAGCCAGGCAGTGTCTAAAGCATATTGTTCGAAACTATTTTCGTCGATGACATATCCACTTATATCCACTGGACATTACTATAAAATTCGCATCGATACCTGTTATTTCCGAAGACAGAATATGATTGTCAAAAAATCGATGGGCAGTATTGACATCATTGGTACTACCGAAGCTTTGGCATATCTACCAGTACGGTATTTTTTTCTCTGAACTCTGAACTCATTAATAATGTTTCTCTTTCTTGATCCAACTTTTAGTTAATTTTCTTGTCCACGGACTTGCCATGATTTAATTTCGAGACGATATGAAATGTGCAAAAGACATTAAAAAAATCTAATTTGTGCATGCAACGTTGACAGACCAAATGAAACGTGCTAACCCCGCACTCTAGATTTACAACTTTACTGAGATCATTCATGTATTTGGGCCTGGCTTTAGATAAATAGCACATTTGTGTCCAGTTATTGTTTGTCAGTGAGTTGCAAACCTTCAAAATATTCGAACCTACCACTATGTGGTACTTTTGTATTATATAATTAATTAAAAACTCATTTGATTCCACGGAAGTGGCATTTAATATACCCCGTTCTTTTAATGCCTCGAATAATTCTCCCCGGGGAATGCATTTAGACCTTCCTGAAAATAACAAAATTGTTCAAGGAAGGACAAAAAAGGAACACAATTTATATATGACATAAAAGGTGAGACTTTAGTCTACAATACGTATATACTCACAAATGGGAACAAATGATGTTTTGTTTCTAAACGCTAAATGAAATAAGCATTTTAACAGCAAAAAAAATACAAAAATAGCAGAAAATAAGATGTTAGTTCAAATCTCACATACATGTGATATTGATTTATAGTTTAATAAATTAAATAAAGAATACATTGAGAAACGTTAGTCGTAACAAACTTTTGTAAATATATCCAAACGTCACACAATACACAACCGTCTCTGCTCATGCGTAGGAGCGAACTCATAAATGAACCAACACTTTGAGCGAACTGAAAAAAGCTATGCCAAACATCCAATTTACGACACACTTTGCGGCGTTGACAAACTTTTATCAAGCGCTATTGACATATTTAAATAAATACATAAAATGCAGAAACTATTTTTCTATACTAAAAAAAATAAATGTATTTAAAATTATAACGTTTGCAAAAACCACTTAATTCGGGTTTTTTCTCCATTCCGTCCATAGTGTGCCGTAGGAAGAAATATTTTATAACGTAGTGTGTCAGAAGAAAAGATACTTTATAACACAGCATCTTTGTGAGCTTCGAGTCTGTACCATGTCTGTACCGTACTTTAAACAAATTTACAGAGAGATCACATATAAAAGGTAGGTACTGTTAAAAGCAAGACTTCGATACTCAGTCAAAACAAACATTTTCAAATCTTCTTGTCTATTGAATTTTTGTGTTGCCAGTTGCCATTGTTGACACTTATCATTCTCCAAAGAAGAATATTAATTATTTTAAACTATACACGCTAAAATAGTCTTAAACTACAGCAATTTATTTAGTATTAGGTATATTTTTCTGTACATATTTTTTATCGGCTTGATATTTTCTGACAGTGGACTTTTGTTTCACCTCCAAATGGAAAATTATTTCAAATTGTACACGCTAAAATAGATCTTAAAGTACAAGATTTTATACTATAATCGGATCTTTTTTCTATACATATTATTTAATGAGGTGGCCTTCTCGTATCGAAAGGAATTTTATTTTTCGTGTTGCAAAACGTATAAATCTCCAGCGTGTCACAGCGCGATTGTCAAATGGAAAAAGTTGATATTCCCTTTGCCAATGCTGTTTAATATCAGTAAAAGGCTGCTTTAAGATTAGTCTTAATATCGGTGAACATAATATCACGAGTTAGTCGGCGTTCAATCCTGTTAAGGTATGTTTTTTATCGTTTTCATAACATCGCATCCCATTGACTCACCGGCACTTGTACAAATAAAAATATTAGCTTATTTCAAATATTATTATTAAATTCGTTGATTATGTACAGTAGAATGAATCGAAAAGTATTGTTGTGCTTTTAAAAACAGTGATTACAAAATTGCATTGTCATTTTAGTGTCAGTAACAATATTTTTTTTCTGTTTGTAAAATGTACAAATTTAACACTAACGTTGTGTATATGTCTAATAAGAGCATTGAAAGAAGGGTCGTTTCTGGAAATTCAATTACTGGTTGACTGAATGCATTACTTATTAAAAGTAATTGAAGTCAAAAACGTTCGACGACCCTGATGTATGACAGTAAAAATGACGAATGTACATTCTGCAGAAATGATTCTGCAGAAATAATTATTCCCCTAACCCTTGCACTTTTAGGTCCAGATTATCGTAATTACACTTTGTTTTTAGAATTTCTTCAAGAAAGAACTATTTATACGCACAAAATAGGTTATTAAGTTCTTAGTTTGGGTTAACTAAGTAATTCATGCATATTTAGGTTGAAACAAAACTCACGCAAATGCCAATCCATACAAAAAAAAAAAAAAAACCAAAATGGTGGCAAAGGGACCGTTTTATACATATCTATCCAAATGCAATTAGTAATTGAGCCCTTGCCCCGAATAATGTTGTATCATAACATTTTATATTTACGAGTGTTTTACCGGAGAATTCCGGAAATTAGTCCTTTTTAAATCAAATTCTAGATGTAATGACTCTTTTTTACAAAAAAACATAAATTGATTTTGAAAGATTGTTATTTTATCTGGTACACGCAGTTTTAAAATTTTGAAAAACTAAGTTTATTTATAATATACTAAGGTTATACCGTTTGTTGTTGGCAGATTTATTCAATTTTCAAACGATAGATTCTATTAAACAACACAAATTTCAAATCATATAATCACACAACAAAATAAATCAATAGACAGGGTGTTAAGGTACGTACTTGAGTTACTTTAACCAGTGATTCCTGACATTATTTGGAGTAAAAAATGTAAATGAAATTTTGGTCTCCGGTGACATTTTTGATGTTTTTTTTTTTTTTTTCTACAAAAACATAAAAATTAGTAGGTATTCGGTAGTTGGGGGAGGGGTAAGTGGTGGGGAGGAAACTCGGCTGCGTGACCAATAAGGTCATGTGAAATAAATTTCTTTTTGTTTCATTTTGAAGAAATTTTTTTTTGAAAAAAATAAAAATTCTCATAAAAAAAGTCACCGGAGACCAAAATTTCATTTACATTTTTTACTCCAAATAATGTCAGGAATCACTGGTTAAAGTAACTCAAGTACGTACCTTAACACCCATACACAGTTTTCAGAATTTTAATTTTAGTAAAATTAAAATCATTAAAAAATAAATCCGAGAACGTGTTTTGTGACGAAAATACCTCAGTTTTTCTATTTATTTAAGGTCTTACAAACTAAAATATATCAGATTTTTTTTACACAATTATTTTGTTAAGACATTATTGAAAATTTATAAATTATTTTGACCAAAAATTAATTTTAAGAAGTATATAATTTTCATTCATTTACCATCTCCCGTTTGATCATTTTTATGGCAGTTTGAGACATAAATTCTCGCGATTCATTAGCCACTGAGACGGGGCCGTGCGAGGTTGTGTTTTCACACCGCTCTCAATGACAACATTTTGTAATAAATTTAAAATTTATACCGTTTGGCTTCATGGTTGCAAAAACATCCACGCGCAGCAGCAAAAACGGAATAATGGATTGCTGGATATTACCTCTTAACAATATCTTACCCATTACCCTTCCCTTGATGCGGTCCTGGAGTGTCGCACAAATTCCCCTTTTTTCTGTTCTTTTCTTACTGCTTGAAGAGCTATCCTCTATATATTGATGATTTTTTTAACATAGTTTTAGTCGCCATTGCTAAAAAATAAATACTCTTTTTATTTAGTTGACATTATGACGGTCAAAAATCTGACTTGCAAATTTGCAGCTGTGTCTTTACATACGTCGTCGGCGTATTTCTTGTATCTGTAATTAACTTGTTGTCTCTCAGATGGCGAATCTCCGCCACCTGTTCCTCCTGCTGGGGTCCCTGCTCCTGGTCGACGTCGCCACCTCGGTCGACCACACCAACTTCAAGACCTGCGAGCAGAGCAGCTTCTGCCGCCGGCTACGCGCCCTACCCGCGGATAACTCGCCGTATGAACTGCTGCTGAACACCATCAGTCTGGAAGCCAAGCACACTCTGCAGGTGGAGATGGTCAACAAGGAGTATCAGGTGAGAACAATTTGTAATAATAATGTTTTATTTCAGGATGTGGGATTTCCATGACAATTGATCCGACGACAATTGGCCCGGCGACAGTTGATCCGACGACAATTGGCCCGGCGACAGTTGATCCGACGACAATTGGCCCGGCGACAATTGGCCCGGCGACAGTTGATCAGACGACAATTGGCCCGGCGACAATTGGTCCGGCGACAATTGGCCCGGCGACTGTTGATCCGACGACAATTGGCCCGGCGACAATTGGCCCGGTGACAGTTGATCCGACGACAATTGGCCCGGCGACAGTTGATCCGGCGACAGTTGATCCGCTGACAATTGACCAACCCTTGGTCAGTTTTTTTTTTTTAGATTATCTCGACACAGGAGGCCCAGAGGAAAAAAAAACCCTCAGGGCCTATGTCATCTTTGGGGAGTCTTTTTTATGGATGTGAAGGAGATGAGAAGTTCTGGAAAGGAATAAGTTATGATCGGTGGGTATCCATCCCACCCATTGCGGTGCTAGGTAATGGGTCGAGAGAGTCCGGCTGTTGTCGTCGTCGGATTTTTGGAATTTTGAATTGTCGTCGGATCAATTGTCGGGTCACCGGGAAGGATAGTGCGATCCCATACAGTTATACATATTAACACACTTGGATCGGGAAGAGTATTTTTACCTTTTATTCCGGTCCTGCATGAATGCCTGGAAAGGCGTTGCTTCAAATATTTTTATACAATTATTGTACACCAATGTCTTTGTAAGGATCCCAACTATTCGTACATGTACATATATATATTTAAATACATATTTAACCACTGGAGCAGCGACACAGAGAATTATAAAAAATCGCCTTAACCGCTTGGACACATAAGCTTGTTTTCACGATAATTTAACGTAGGTAGACATAGGAATGACGTATGGCCCGTACCTGAGTTATCAAGTGCTCGCCACTATCCTGGAAAAACGACAGGCCACACTAGTAAAGCTCTTAATTATGATCCCATAGGGCTGGACGACTTACTGCTCGAAACACGCGCGCTTCAGAGGGTATTACCAGAGAATACTGGAAATGAGTCATTCTAAAATACTGACAAATTCTAGATATACTGACACTTTTTTACAAAAAAACATTAATTTATTTTGAAAGATTGTTATTTTATCTGGTAAACGCAATTTCAAAATTTTGAAAAACTAAGTTCTTTTTTAATATACTAAGGTTACACCGTTGGTCGTTGGCAGATTTGTTCAATTTTCAAACGACATATTGTATTCTACAACACAAACTCAAATCATGTAATCATACAACAAAATAAACAATACATCTAGTAAACACATTTTTCAGAATTTTAATTTTAGTCAAATTAAAATCATTAAAAAATAAATCCGAGAACCTGTTGTGTGAAGAAAATACCTCAGTTTTTTCTATTTATTTAAGGTCTAAGTTCAAACTAAAATATTTCTGATTTTTTCACACAATTTTGTTTTTACACAATTATTGAAAAATCATAAATAGGTACTTATGATCAAAAAATCATAAATACTTATGATCAAAAAATACTTTCATCAAAGAAGTACACGATATTTAATAATTTATCATCGTGCGTTTTGAGCACTTTTATCGCTTACTTGAATGTAGGTACATATTAAATCAAGTTTGGAATGAAATAAATCAATATTAAATTTTTAATTTAAAAATTTGATACGGGGAATAATCGATCTTTCTCATCGGAATCTTTCTGTACAGTTGCAAGCATTTTTAAACTTTTATTCTCAGCCGCTGGTCAATGGCTCTTAAAGGTTCCCTGTATAAGCAGCTACCGCACGTTCGATCGATATCGGTTCCGTTTCCAAAAACAGATTTTTTTTCAAATCAAACTCACGGTCATATGAAGCCAATCGGAAAGGGATATATATATATTTGTTTTATATACATATAGTTGGGATCCTTACAAAGAGATTGATGTACAATAATTGTATAAAAATATTTGACAGCAATGACCGGCGTAAAGGGTAGAAATACCCTTCCCGATCCAAGTGTGTTAATATATGAAATAAATGTCGATACCTTCCGATTAGGATTTGGCTTAGGTGTTAGTGGTGTTCGCTCTTTTTTGTCAGTCCCTAAGAAGGAAGGTTCAATCCTCAGTCAAATAATTAAAATTGGTCGAGAATTGAAATATAATTGATGTATTATAGTACAAAAAAAATTGTATTTTAGGGGTTGATGTTTCATTTTTTAGGTTTCTTTCATCTTGAAGCTGACGGCTTTGGCTGACAGCACTTACCGGATGATAGTGGATGAGAAGCTGCCCCTCAAACCAAGATACCGAGTGGAGTACGCCCTCAATGGACCACCCAAAACGGACACGTAAGCAAATACAGTAGAATTTGGATATAATAACTTCGCTTATAACAGCTTACCGTTTTTAGCGACGACAATGTAAACTCGAGTTAGGTTACATAGTTAGGTACTAGGAAAACATATCCGTTTAGTACGACCAATTGCTTAATGCAACCTATTTTAATGATAATTCGTCCGGTTAGAACGACGCACAGTGTTTTGTTTACAAAACCTACCCACCAATACCTCACCAAATTAAAAATTACTAACATTATTAAATAACGAAGTCAGCCGCCCCGCGCCTCGCCTACTCTCCGCGCCCGGCTATCCTGTAATAAGACTGCCTTTACACACATAAGTCGCTCACGTAAGCGACTTCTTTATCGTCAGTGTTTATCATCTGTTGTGACAACCGCTGTAAGTGCGGCAATCCGCAGTTTGATTATGCCTTTGGAAGGCGAAACAGCTGTCACGCGTAATAATAATTACATAGCCGAATTGTCCTGGTGAAAGACCTCCATTCAAAATTGAAGCTAATGGTTTAAGTCATCATGTTTAGGGACCAGATCTGAATAGTCAGGTACTCCCCCATCTTCTTCTCATCCCCACTACCTGCAGCCCCCCAATCCAACCCCCAATTGGGGATGCCATAGTCTTATTAGGTATTCACATTATTTAAAAAAATTGAAATCATTAACCCCTCAGATTAATTTGTTCAGTTTTCGAAACAGTTCACATTGGTCTCTTTTATAGAAATCACTGTGTTTCCCTAACTGTCATGGTGAAAAATATGATCCAAACAGCATTAGGAAGAGAAAACACCATGCTTTATTTTCAAATCTAAGAGTTTAAGGTGAAGACATGCGGAAAAACGCAAAATCGTATAAAATCTTGTGTATTAGTTTTGAAAATTTGATCGCTTAGAAATAATATAGAAGCTTCAATTAAATACTGTGAGTAGAACACATCTTGGCCTTTGAAGTGATCGAGTATTTTTTTGATAAGCTTTTTAATACGCTTAGAAAAAAATTGTGCGTCTGACCTATAAAAAATGGTTAAAAGTGAAAAATATCCTATTACAAATCCTTTTTCTGGTGTTGTTTTGTTGAATAATGTAGCTAATTAAGTTTCTTATAGAGTGATCGGAAAACATTTTAATATTTGTATCTGAACTTCACAAAATAAAATAAAACGTGCATTTTGGCGACGTTTCTTTTCAGTGAATAAAAATAGGCGGTACCCAACGAATTTGTAAGTGCGAATTTCATCCTTATGCCATGTACGGAAGGATTTTAGCCCGTCGCTCATTCTACGCCCAGGGCCCGGGGCAAACGGACTTGCCTTAGTCTACGCGGCGCTTCGATCTTTAAAAATATACTTGCGGAATAACAAAACACTGTTGTTTGCTAGAGATTAGGGTTTTTATTGGTAAACGCCCAAAAATCGTTCGTTCCGCCCAATTCCGAATGAGTCAAGGACTAGTGGATCATCTTAACCACAAAATAATTGAAAAGACAAAAAAATGAGCCGACGATAACGTTTATAATACACTAGCTTCTGCCCGCGACTTTGTCTGCAGGATTAGTACTTCAAGTAATATATTTCTTTTCCTAGGTCCCATCTACATTTATATCAAAATTCTTAGCCTATTTATTTAAAATATCTATAATTCTTGATTCGATTCAAAGTATTAGGCGAGTACTTCAAATAAATTCACTAATTAAAATATTTTCTAAAATAGAATTTTGATTCAATCATTGTTTTGCAAAATATCATTCTCAAATTTTCACATTTTCTATTAAACAATAATAATCATTTCCAATATATTGAAAATTAATAGCTAGCTTTATAAATTATAGCCTATATATTGTTCTGATGTATGAGCTATATTATTGTAAAGTTTCATTAAAATCCATTCAGTAAATTTTGCGTGAAAGAGTACCAAACACACATGCATCCATACAAACTTTCGCGTTTATAATATTAGAAAGATAGTAATATTATTTTTTTTTTGCATCTTTATCAATTTGCTAATTTATATATTATAAAAATGAATTTTGATAAGAGAGAATTTATTGTTGTGATACATCAATATCTATTACAAATTATTATTATTCGAAACTTGCGATTAAGTCTTCTGAAGTGATTGAAATTATTGTTTTCAAAATGATCTAATCTCGAGAATGAGGTGTGGCTATTAAATAGCAAGACTGACGCTGTTGCAGAAGAAGTACGCATGCACCAAACGCCAGCAACCGACAACTATGTAGCGTGAAGCCTTCTCTTTCGAATGCAGTGCCTCTCGTTTCTGTATAATAAATACGTATAACCGTAGCCTTCGAAACTACCCTTAGCCTTAAAAACTTATAAGTTTAAAAAATAGGGCAATGAATTTTTGTGAAATTTCACATGAAAATTGGAAAAAATTACTGAAACTTATAATTTACTGAAAGATGTATACGACAATGAATGTTTATCGCGTGCACAAATTTTTGAGTGGCTTAAGCGTTTTCAAGATGGCCGAGAAGACGTTGAAGAAGATACACGCTCAGGTCGCCCTTCCACGTCAAAAACGGATGACAATATCGAAAAAATCGGTAATCTGGTTCAATCTGATGGTTGGGTAAGTATTCGTACGATTTCTGAAACTGTAGGAATTGCTTACAGCTAATTTTATGCAATTAATTTTATCACACAACAATTGTGTGCCAAGTGGTGTCTAAAATTCTCACGTTTTAACAACAAGAGCTCGCAAAAATGTTTGTTCTGTCACTTTATACTGCCTTATTTGCCGGATCTTGCGCCGTGCGACTTCTATCTGTTCCCCAAAGTGAAATGTGCATTAAAAAGAACGAGACTTGATTCATTTTTTAGGATTTATCATTTTTCCGGCAATACAAGAAAACAAGTCTTATGCGAACGAAGGCTACGGCTATACGGATTTATTTACAGAAGCGAGAGGTACTGCATTCGAAAGAGAAGGCTTCACGCTACATAGCTGTCGGTTGCTGGCTTTGTTCGTGTGGCGCAAGTGTACTTCTGCAGCATCGTCAATCTCGGTATTTAATAACCACACCTCGTATTGTTTGTTTTTACCTGTTATCAATGTTATGAATTACAAGTGTTTTATTATCTGCTTTTTAATACCTACAGATATGAATTATATTGAAAACAACTTAGAGATTAAGTAAGAGTTATTTCGCACGTCACGGAGCTAATTTTTTAAAGATTATTATGTTATGGTCATGAACAATGACTGTCAATTTACGAAATCTCAACAAGTGACGCTCAATTTTGGGGGCGGGTACGGGTACCGCCACCCCAGACACCATTTATTGGATAACCAACACCCCTGTCGTAGAACACCCCAAGTGGTTCGCCACGTTTGGTTACTTAGAAGAGGTGCCCGGGTTCATGGGGTGAGGTTTGTCTAAGTCTTGGCGGCAGATTCAATTGTCCATCTACTGCGTGGTGAGCAGGATTGAGAGAAACTGGTTGAAGGAGGCCTTATTTGACCTCTCCAGCCGGACTCTCTCGACCTATTGCCTTGCACCGCAGTGGGAGAGATGGATTCATACGTCCGTCACGCCTGGACATACTGACTCCCAAATTCCTACCCACCGCTCATCCCTTATTCTTTCATTCCAAAACTTCCTTCTGTTCTTCCTTTCCAGCTCGTACTTGCTTATATGATCTGTGATAACAGGATAAATCGGTAGAATTCAACACGGGGAAACACCACATCTTGAACCGGAAACGGAACATACTATACGTTATGTGTGTGTGAATCTTACCAAATTATTTATTTTTAACCTCTTGCAGGCCGCAGTCCCCCTGGCGGGTCCGGATTTTTAAAGCGATTTTGCCTCTTATGTATAAAGAAATTGTATGAAGAACAAGGTCAGAATCGCTTGGGCCATTCTCGATCTTGACATAACGAAATACTGGATAGCATTTAGCCACTCAGAAAAATTCAAATTAATTGCCAATGACACGCCGGGCACCAAAGATGGCGGACAAAATGGCTGCCGCTTGATAATATGAACGGTGTCATATTCGAAGTCTATATTTATTCATTGTTTTTGATATAAATCCATTGTGGAAAGCATAGATTTGAGTGTTTATTAGGAAGTTCGTTTTATCTACATTATTTTGATGTAATTTTTGTATTGTATCATAAAAGAAATGTTATAAAAATTGAATTCGTAAGAAAGGTGAGAACTGGCAAATATTTTACGTCGTATTGAAACAATATATTTTTGTATGCTGGCTTTCAACAAGATATTGGGTTTTTACAGATGTTTGCACTAATGTGAGAACAATCCAGTTACAAAAACTCAGTTATTGTACAAATAGGGATATACAATTATAAAAAATCTACAATTACATACATTAAAATACAGATACATACAATTAGAAAAACAGAAACATCACAAATAAAAATACATAATTATATACAAGCTCACTCAAGTAACTCATATTGCAATGAGAGGCAAGAGACATAAGAAACACGAGAGTCATACATAGAGAGACAATTGACACAATGTAATTAGTAAAATTTTTTTTTTAACAGCGCCAGAACTTTTTTCTGAATCTGTACAAATTATCCACGAAAATTTCTACTTAAAATATCTAGCACTCTCTATCTTTTTATATAGTCGACACATCTGGGTCAGAGGGTTTAAGTAGGCGATATTATTTTTAAATGTATTCAGGTGAAAAATGTTATGGCGTCTTACAATGGGAATTGGGGACATTTATTTCAATATTTCTAAGATATAGTGTAGTATCAAGATGGCCGTGAATGATTTTATGTAAACATATTAAATCAGTCAATTGCCTTCTAGTTTTAAGTGTATCAATCTTGAAGTAATCACAAAGTGCGTCTTATGATCTAAGAAGGTCATGTAGTATTTGAAGGTTAACATTCTTAGCTTTTTTTTAAAAACTGATTCTACAATGTATTCATATTTGCAGTAATGTGGATTCCAAATAGTGCTTCCATATTCAAGTTTACTTCTAATTAAGGCATATAATTTTGTAAATACTGTACAAGAGTCAAAACTACTTGAACCAGTGAGACTACGGCATCCTCAATTGGGGTATGTTGTGAGCTGAAGATGTGGAGATGTGAAGGAGAAGAGAAAAAGAGGAAGGTGGAGAAGTACTTGGCTATTCAGATCTGGTCACTAAACACCCACGAAGCAATTCTTGTTTTATGACATATTCAATTAAAATTGATTAACTTGATACAGGGTCGGTCCACTGATCACACTGCCATCTTAATTTTCTTGGTTTCCCCAGGCTCACGATCCTGGAGACTGACACCGCCAAGGGTTTCGTGCGCGTATCCAACACGCTGGGCAATGCGGTAATTCTCCGTTCGGCCCCCTTCCGCGCCGAGTTTTTCGACGCCAAGGGCGATGTGGTTGCTATCATCAACGAGAAGGGTCTCACCACGCTGGAGCACATCCGCGAGAGGAAGACTCAGCAGCACAACGAGGGCGAGGGAGACAATGCCGTGGATAATGCCAATAATGGGGTAAGCCGTATTTTATTTGTCAATATTGGGGTAAGTCATATTTTATTTGTCAATATTGGGGTAAGACATATTTTAATTTGTCAATATTGGGGTCAGTCGTATTTTATTTGTCAAAATTGAGGTCAGTCATGTTTTATTTTTCAATATTGGGGTCAATCGTATTTTATTTGTCAATATTGGGGTCAGTCGTATTTTCAGTCGTCGGTCAGTCGGGGGGACAGCGGCCTGCAAGAGGTTAAACACCAAAACAATAAATAAAAAAGATAGCTGCCGATAATATGGAAAAAAAAATTAGTCGAAGATAATATTGTGAATTCTGAAAATGACAAATATGACATTTAAATAATAAAAACCGAGAGGTTCTGGGTTCGAGTCCCATTTGCGACCCTTATCTTTTATTTTTCTGTGTCTTGTTCATTTCCATAATTTCATTTAGATTATTATTGTTATCTTCTTCTATATTATATTAAATTTGTATTTCATTCATTAACAATGAGGTAAGTCGTATTTTAGAAATGATATGGTTTTTTTGCAGCCTGAAGAGAAAGACCCGGGTGCGTGGGAAGAGAACTTTAAGTCTCATCACGACTCCAAGCTACTCGGCCCAGAGGGATTGTCTATGGACGTCACCTTCCCCAAGGCAACTCATCTTTATGGTAAGCCTAAATATGTTATTTTAACTAATCATCTCTAACCGGAAGATGGACTGCCAAACAACTCAGTCTTGGCACACACTCCTTGCCTCATTCACATTCATACATCGTCTCATACATGCTCTTCTATTATTCTGACTCTTGACATGGCCCGACTCAAGTATCTAATTCACTTGATCGTGTCATGTCTTCCTCCTGCGTCCCCGACTTCTTTTGTAATTCATATTTGTGAAAACACAAATCAATCAAATAAAATTTATCTGCTCACGCCGGGTTTTGAACCCGCGACCTCCGGATCTCTAGTCCAGTGACTTACCCCTGGGCCACGGCGGTCGTCAATCATACATAAAGATAGCAGCCAATAAAAATGTGCGTTAAGAAAATGAAGATAATGTTGGTAGTTCTTAGTCGAAGTATGATACCGTTAAATATGACCGAATCGGATAGGGACACATAAGCTCGGTTGGTAGAGCTCTGCCCCGGCAAGCCTTAGTTCCTGGGTTCGAGTCCCAGATGTGACTATATTTTTTTCTGATATTTCTGTTTTCAGATTTTCAATTGGGTTTCCCTAATATTGTCTTCATTTAATTAAGACCCATTGACCAGCGGCTAAGAATTAAAGTTCCAAAATGCTTTCAACTGTACAGGGAGGTTCCGATGAGAAAAATCGATGATTTTTCAATAATGTCTAAACAAAATAAGTGTGTCAAAAAAATCTGAAATATTTTAGTTTGTAAGACCTTAAATAAATAGAAAAACTGAGGTACTTTCGTCAGAAAACACATTCTCGGATTTAATTTTTAATGATGTTAATTGAACTAAAATTAAATTTCTGAAAAGTGTCTTTACTAGATTATTTATTGATTTATTTTGCTGTATGATTATATGATTTGAAATTTCTTTTGAATAATACAATATTTCGTTAGAAAATTTAACAAATCTGCCAACGACCAACGGTATAATACAATATTTCGTATGTTACCTTAGTATATTAAAAATAAACTTAGTTTTTTCAAAATAAATTTATGTTTTTTGTAAAAAAGAGTCAATATGTCTAGAATTTGATTTAAAAAGGACAAATTTCCACCCAATTAAGGTTTTACTCACTAAAAATAAAATAAAAATTTGAAGCGATTTTGCCCCTTATGTATAAAGAAATTGTATGAAGAACAAGGTCAGAATCGGTTGGGCCATTCTCGTTCTTGACATAACAAAATACTGGATAGCATTTAGCCACTCCAAATAATTCATATTAATTGCTAAAGGCGCGCCGGGCACCAAAGATGGCGGACAAAATGGCTGCCGCTTGATAATATGATAGCTGTCACATTCGAAGTCTATATTTATTCATTGTTTTTTATATAAATCCATTGTGGAAAGCATAGATTTATTAGGAAGTTTGTTTTATCTACATTATTTTGATGTAATATTTTGTAATATATCACAAAAGAAATGTTATAAAAATTGAATTCATAAGAAAGGTGAGAACTGTCAAATATTTTACGTCGTATTGAAAAAAAATTTTTTTTTGTATACTGGCCTTCAAAAAGTTAATATGTATTTAACCTTTTCCAGGCATCCCCGAGCATGCGGACAGTTTTGCGCTCCGAACCACAATTGGACAGGAGCCCTACCGACTCTTTAACTTGGATGTGTTTGAGTATGAGTTGCAATCCACCATGGCCCTGTACGGATCCGTTCCTGTCATATACGCTCACGGGTAATACACACTATTTATTATCTATATTAAACTCAATGCTGTTCAGGGTATAACAGCACTTACATACTTTGTAACAGTTTGGTTTAACCAGCCCCTATATCAATAAATTCTTCAGTACCTACTTGCCGGAGTATACGTCACATCTTGATATTGGCTCCACTACGAGTTGGTGGGGCTCGTCGAGTTTTGTAGAGGTCGCCAGTTGAGATTTTTCACGTGACGGACGAGCTGCGTTCCAGGGCCAGAAATCAACATGTCGGGCTCTGCTCTTTTCTTCATTCTAAATCGTAACGTTTTATCATTAATTATATTATTAGCTGGTTGGTTTTACCATAAATTCACCTTAGCCGTTAGGTAAACGTGCTTGGTGCCCATTTTTAATACTAGATTTATAGTGATACTTTATTTATTTTTTATTTATAGAATTAGGAGATTTTAATACATATGATACACAAGCTTCTGCTCGCGACTTCGTCTGCGTAGGATTAGTACTTCGAGTAATCTATTTTCTTTTCCTAGGTCCCATCTACGTTTATACCAAAATTCGTAACCTATTTATTTAAAATATGTATAATTCTTGATTCGATTCAAAGTATTAGGCGAGTACTTCAAATAAATTCACTAATTTAAATATTTTCCAAAATAGAATTTTGATTTAACAATCGTTGTTTTGCAAAATTTTCATTCTCAAATTTTGACGTTTTCTATTAAACAATAATTATTATTTTCAATATATTGAAAATAAATAGCTAGCTGTATAAATTTTTGCCTATATGTTATTCTGATGTATTATTGTAAAGTTTCATTAAAATCCATTCATTAAATTTTGATTTAGAGTAACAATCATACATACATCCATACAAACTTTCGCGTTTATAATATTAGTAAGATTAAACCACCACACTAGGCGACTGCCTGTTTTATGGTGACCAATGGAATTTAGTTAATATGTGAGGTCTAGTCTTAAGATATGAATTAAGTATTTATACATGTTAAAAGTATGAAAGATTATAGTAGAAAATTTATAATGGAAATTGAAAATATAAAAATAGAAAAATATAAAACTACTACCAGCAATCATACTTATAATAAGGACACAGGGGTTAAAATTCTTTACCGTAATAATAAAAGCAAAATATTAGATAACTTGGAAGCACTTGAAATTTAAAAATCCCTAAATAATAACGCTAATATATTGAATAACCAAATTAATTTATCGTTTAGTCCCATTCTAGATATATTTCCAATAAACCGCTCTGTTATTGCCGGAATTCCCGTAATTACCCCTCCCCTTTGTTAACCTCCCACTCAAGCACCTAAATTTTAAATCTGTCAATATTTAATATTCTCCTGACGAAGGAAGGGTTCTTCCGAAACCGGTACAGTTTAATAAAATTTAAAGTGGTCTAAAACAAATTTATATATTTTTATTGTAAATTATGGCGAGCCACAAAGTTAATGTGCTTATTATGAATATGTAATGATTTTTTTTTCAATCACACGTCGCTAGTGATCCCATCACTATGGGATATATTCTGTCGCGATTGGTTTGAGTGATACGCGCGCTGTTTCGTGTGTTTAACATGCTGCAAGAACGAGAGACAACGCTTATCAAAACACGCCTGAGTATAAATGCGCTACTCTTCTATCTAGCCAATTGCGATGTGTGATGGAAAAATATTTTTAATGTTTTTAATAGAAAAAAAAAAGTCATAGGACAGCCAACTGACCCTTTTTCTCCAAAAATGCTCAGGAATCGCTGGTTAAAATGCCTTGGGTACGTTCTGTTACACCCTGTACAGCTGCAGGGAATAAATTTATTATTAATCTGGATTGAAACACCCTCTACATTGTCATTAATTAATTCACTAGTTTATTACTATGTATATTGATAAGAAATGCATGAGATAATGGACCCGTATTGTTGTTTTCCAGCGTGGACCACACGGTGGGCGTGCTGTTCCTGAACGCGGCCGAGACCTGGGTGGACGTGGAGAACAGCCGCGACTCCAACATGGTCTCCTCCATCGTCAGCTTTGTCTCCGGAACCCAGGCCGAGGAGCGGGTTTCGGCGCGCTTCATCAGCGAGGCCGGCATCATGGAGGTCTACGTCATGTTGGGACCTTCGCCCGCAGACTGCTTCAAGCAGTATACCACTTTGACCGGCACTGCACCGCTTCCCCAGGTGACTATACCATACCTCTCCAAATAAACTAAGAGTATTCTTTCAGTATACTTGAGTTATAACAAACCAACTAACAACCATTTCCCCTCGTCTGATCGCTCTGTCGCTCTGTTTATTGGCCCGTTCTGAGAGGTCCTCAGAAGTCCTCACTTTAGGAGTATAAAAAAGTGCATGGAATCTCCAATGAGTATACTTGTTAGGGACATATAAGTCAACCTCTTTCAACATAGGCGGATTGAATACAGTCATAGGCAGAGAGGATGGACCGCCAAACAACTCAGTCTTGGCACACACTCCTTACCTCCTTCACATTCATACATCTCTTTTATTATTCTGACTCTTGACATGGCCCAACTCAAGCATCGTTTCTATCTTGATCGTGCCAAGTCTGACTCGGACGTCCCCAACTTCTTCTACCATTCACATCTGCATCATGTATTTTCCTTACACTCCTTTCTTTGTTCATTTGCTCTACGTGCCTAAACTGTCTGAGTATCACTTTCTTAATCTTAATGCCTTGCATTCTTTTCGGATCTGCACTTTTCTTACATGATCGTTTATGGTTTTACCACACATACTCCTCAGGGATCTCATTTCTACAGCATTCAGTCTACTTTCATCCTTCTGCCGGTTCCATGCTTCACTGCTATACATCAAGGTAGGTACCAGCACTCCATTGTGGATTGCTAGCTTCGCTTCTTTAGACAGTTTTGTTAGCTCCAACGTCGTTCAGTCTCCCATTAATGGAGTTACCTGCATTTACCCTTCTTTCAATATGTCAATCAGTCTTTCCATCTCTCGTTAACATACTTCCCAGATACACAAACTCATCCACCTGCTTCAGGCAGTATACCATGCTGACCAGCACTGCACCCCTGCACCAGGTGACTATAATGTTGCTTGTACCACTCCTCTCCAAACAATTCTCTTTTTTTCTACCTATTTCAACTTGTTTCTGTATCTATTTCCAACTGTTCTCTTTGTTTAACTTGTTTCTGTAACTGTTTCCTGCTGTTTTCTAACATGTTTCTGTATCCATTTCCAGTTGTTCTCCCTGTTTCAACTTGTTTCTGATCTATTTTCAGCTGTTCTCCCTGTTTCAACTTGTTTCTGTACCTTTTTCCAGTTTTTCCTATTTCAACTTATTTCTGTATCTATTTCCAGCTGTTTTCGCTGGCCTACCACCAGAGCAGATGGAACTACAACGACGAGGAAGACGTAGCGGGAGTAGATGCCAACTTTGACCTGCACGACATCCCCATGGACGTGATCTGGCTGGACATTGAATACACCGAAGGAAAGAAGTAAGACATGTTGTTCTTCTATTGTTTTATGTTTGGAAGACACTCTTTTGAATGTAATTTGAGGTAACGACAACCGACAGAGGAGTACCACTGGCTATGGTGTTTTAAAATCATTATTCTTCTCAAGACGGTTCCTCATTGCTGAGGATCGTGATCCTACTGCAATATTCATACTGGACAAGGCTCCTCCACTCCTCTCGGTACTGCACTGCCTGGAGAGCCAAGGACACCCTAGTACTTGGACACTCCAGCGCATTGGTGACCTTCCTCTGCTTCTTCTGCCAAACACTCTGCCAGTGACTATGAGTGTCTCCAAGTTGGAGTCCTCAATTTGGCGAGCAACGGGTCCAAAGCATCTTAAGATATGTTGTAGGCAAGTTGAAAGTCTATTGTGGATGGCTAGCTCTTCCAGAATGGACACATTTGTGAATTTGGCTGTCCATGGAATCCTGAGCATTTTTCTCCACATTTTGAGGGGGTCTATCCGCTTTCTTTGGTTGGCTCTAAGTGTCCATGTTTCCGCACCGTATAGAAATATGGGGAAAATCAACACCCATCATAGTATGGGGAAGAACATCTCATGTGGATCTCATAGAAATCGTTTTGTCTCCCTTACTATCATGGTTAGAAATATGATCTATACGGTGTTAGAAAGAGAAAACACCACGCTTTATATTCAAATCTAAATGTTAATCACAAAATAATTAAAATGTACACGTTTATGAAACCAAACTTTCCAACCGCAATTATAAGAAAAATTATGAAACTATGTGAATTTTTTTATGAATTATTTTTTCATGAAACGAAAAAAAAGTGAGGTGACAAAAACGTTTATAATACATTTATCTAAAAAAATATGTGCGTGTTATAATTTTTTTTTATAAGGCGGGCCATTTTTAAATAGTATTTTAAGTTTGCATTAAAAAAATTTATAATTAAAAAATTATATGATTATTTCTAATAATAAAATTTGGAAGCGTATATCATCACCTTTCCAAAACAGTTTTTACATTTAGAAGCATTCCATTTATTTGGATTTATTCCAAAACCCTCGACTATTTATTTATTTATTAAAAGAATTTTATACATAGTGTATATATTGTGTTATTTCGCCCGCCATGCTAGGGATGTCCCTGTGTTATGGCAGGTGAAGTACGCAGATTATATAATTTAAGGTAATGAAGTACGTTTACTGATAATATAATAATTATGATAATGAGGTTTACAGTTAATGCATACTACGTGCAGAAACGCCGGTTCGTTTGTTAGATTCTCCCGTTTTAACTATGATGGGATTCATGGGAATGCTTTCCTTGTTCTATCGGTATTTTAATGGAAGATGCTCTGAGGAACTAGCGTCATTGATCCCCTCGGCACCTGTGCATAGTCGGGAAACATGCCAAACACACCCCCAACATATGTACACGGTTGACATATGTCACATGAGAACGGGTCGCTTCTACGACTCGTTCTTTAGTTCAACAATTAGGTTGTGGAATGATTTGCTGGCCTCTGTGTTTCCTCCTTACTACAACACGGGTCTCTTCATGACCCATGTTCACTCCTTCCTCCTCAAAAAGACATTATTTTCCTCATGGCCTCTTGTGTGGAGCTAATGTAAAAAATACGGACGTATTTTATCCTTCTGACAAAATACACCCGATATTTGAAGGGTTAAAATCATAATGTGGTATTTTTTCAGATACTTCACCTGGGACCCGATCAAGTTCTCCACACCCGGAGACATGGTGGCAAACCTGACGGCCAAGGGGCGCCGTATGGTGGTCATCATCGACCCGCATATCAAGAGGGAGGTGGGATACTTCGTACACGATGAGGCCACCGACAATGGTTACTACGTCAAGGACAAGGACGGAAAGGATTACGAAGGTGACCCTTTTTACTAATTCTCTTTTGTGTACAAGTTTCTGCATTATCAATGCAATCTTTTCTACTGTAAAGAGCTGTTCGCACTGGGCAAGTATTTTAGTCAAGTAGCGAGTATATAAGTAACTAAACGCGTCCGAACACCACAATTTTAGTATAGTAGATAAGTCAGCTCTTTAGGAGAGTCAATCCATTTAGTTCTATTATTTCTGGCGAGTAGTGTCCCCCACCACGCTTCCCCACGCACTGACTTTTGCAGTTTACGCATTCCCTTCCACCTTTCCGTCTTCCCCCCTCACTCGTCCCCCCACCTCCTTAATTCCGTAACCTCCCTGCCGCTAAACTCCATAAAATACACCCATTTTTCAAACAACACGTGTGTTTGACCTATTTCAATTTTTTTATGTAAATTTCATAATGCCAGAGCTCTTTATTCTCTTATTCGGGACGGAGACAAATTCAACAAATCAAAAATCATAAAAATTGGTCCAGCCGTTCTTGAGTTATAAATGTTGTAACTAACCCGACTTTGTTTTATATATTAAAGATTATGAAATCGTAATTAGATTATTTTCCTAGGAATTATTTTCCTCTGCGTGGAGCTAATGTAAAAAAAACTAACTTGACAAAATCTCAAAAGAATTTTTTTGATAATAAAATGTAAATATGAGACTAATTGATTGCGATGTTTTCAGGATGGTGCTGGCCCGGTTCTTCCAGCTACCTGGACTTCTACAACCCGACGGTCCGCCAGTACTACTCCAGCAAGTACGGCTTCAGCTCCTTCCAGGGTACCTCCGATAAGGTCCACATCTGGAACGACATGAATGAACCCTCTGTGAGTACTGTTACATTTTACACTATTGGATTTTCATAGTTTCCACTCTCTCTTCTGCGGGGAACCTGCTATTTGTACTTTGAACTATTTTATTTTTTCAAAATATGCATAAAACCCATAGTATAAAGAAGAACACCAGAAGTGCCTTGAATAGAAAAAAAATGTTAAAATAAACTGACTTAGTCTTTTTGTTTTGAAGAGTTTTAATTTTCAATGTACTTTTGATTTTGTGGGAGGGGGAGAACAGTGGTCAATATCACATGGGAACATAGTCAAAAGGGGAGATTTTCAGGGTATTTTGTTTCCAAAGTTTCTAAAGCGCACAAGTTAAAGTATGAATTTATGTTTATATGTTTAAATTTGGTTTTTTCCTTGTTGAAGCTATGGCCTGTCTCTATTAAATGATTCTATGAACTATTCTGAATTCGCCAAAACAAAAAAATTAAATCAAAAATTAATTTAGTTAACAAAATAATAGCACCCTGCAAATCTCCCCTTTTGACTATGTTTCCATGTGATATTGACCCCGCCCACTGTTCTCGCCCTCCCCCAAAATCACCCCTCCCACTACCCCCACCTAATAACATGTAATTCATTTCTGTACTTGTTTAAATTTTAAGTTTAGTTTTAAGTTTGCTAGTGAATGGCACGGATGTGTCGAAACCGGTAGCAGAAAAATTAGAATTTAAGTAACGAAAGTACATTGAAAATTAAAACTCTTCAAAACAAAATGTCTAGAAATTGTTACACAGAAAAAATTGCCCAAAGAAATACAAAAAATTGTGACATAGGGCCGGTATATCAGTCTTTGCTAAGGAGCATGTTCCTCGCTCAACTTAAACCGCCGAAATCGGCCGCTTAAGCCGTGGTAAGCCGCAGAATAGTTCCTTTGCTAGACGCTGTAGCGCTATTGGCAAAAACACATCTGTCAGATTTCACATTGCTTCGGTTTCGATCTGCTACGTACATACTACGTACGGACGCAATAAATTAAATTGGAGGAATAAGTTTACCTATCAACATGGAATTCGAACTTTCTTCGAGTGATGACGATTTAGACATCGTTTGACGTTTGGTTGTTTGATAAAACCATAGAGTCCATAGATACTTACATAAATAGATTGGTTCGGCATAGAAATGACTAAAATTATCATAGACTAAACGTTTAAAA
The DNA here is from genome assembly GCA_951813805.1 of Limnephilus auricula. Lineage (NCBI taxonomy): Eukaryota > Metazoa > Arthropoda > Insecta > Trichoptera > Limnephilidae > Limnephilus > Limnephilus auricula. Next base: position 17,260,075 of record OX638417.1, read on the forward strand.
TTGGCCAACTCTAGGATTACGACTGATATACGGATTGTGTGCTAAGCCATGCTGAGCTCCACATTCCTTCAAAGCCGAGCTTTAGACCAACTGATATACCGGCCCTTAGTCTTCTTAAGTTTTTAATTTGCATTACAAATATTTTTCATCCTTGGAAATATTTTATATCACTGGCATCACAGCTTACCGTGACTGGCGTAATTCATTCTGAATCTAGCGTCCCAAATCCGCGGTTGACACCTCTCCTCCGCAAGTTCCGTGTGAATTCTCTGTAAAAATTATTCTCGCAATAAACATAACGTTAGTAAATTCGAAAGTTTTAATCAACATCTTCCGCAGCCATAACTGAACACCGATTTAGAGATTGAAAGGTTTTGTAAATCGCGAGGTTATATTCCAACGACTCTACACTACTAATATCTACAGCCTGTATGTCGGACGAATATCTACAGCTCATGTGTTGGACAAATATCTATGACCTTCAGAGTGAAGACTAATATCTACAGAGCTAAGGTCGGATTAATATCTATGATGGTCCCAGTGGTGACGAATATCTATGGAGCGTAGGTGGGACTACGGAAAAGCATAAATTACTTCAATTACGTAAAGGCTTAAACGTTTAAAGTACGTACATGAAGTTTTTGCATAAATTTACGTATTTTGCTGTAATGTTGAAATTGGCATAGCGTCTGCTCGCGTCTACGCTAGGATTGTGTAACATCGTTTGTGGTACAAAAGAAAGTGCCCCCTTCGTAGCGCCTGCTCGCGGCAAGGCAAGAAAAACATCCCAGTTTTTGAGTAGTTTACGTTATGCCAACATGCTATGTATACATAATTGCAAATCCAACCTCTGCCAGTACTGTAGATATTCGTCTACATCACCTATTCCGTAGATATTAGTCAGCAGTTTGAGCTGTAGATATTCGTCCTCACTTTGGTTTCCATAGATATTGTTCTCGTATAGATATTAGTCAACACATCGATTCTCATAGATATTAGTCCGCTTTGTTCAGTTTTTGAAATTCCTGTAGATATTAGTAGACGCCTCCATTCCAACCTCTCTGATGACAACAAACCCTTCCCAAAATGGACAAGACTCCTCCACTCCTCGCGGTTCTACGCTGCGTGCAGAGCCAAGGACATCCTAAAACCAGATGCCAGTGATAACTGTATACCTTCCTCTGCTTCTTCTGCCAAACACTTTGCCAGTGACTATGAGTGTCTCCAAGTTGGAGTCCTCAGTTTGGCGAGAAACGTGTCCAAAGTGTCTTTAGATACGCCGTAGGCAGATAGTTGAAAGCCTATTGTGGATGCCTAGAATGCCAGAATGGACACACTTGTGCGTCTGCTGTCCATGGAATTCTGAGCATTTTTCTCCAGTACCACATTTCGAGGTCGTCTGTCCGCCTTCTTTCGTTGTCTCTAAGTTTTCATGTTTCCACACCGTATAGAAATAGGAAAATCAACACCTGACTTTTGGATCACGAAACACGCCCACATGGCATTTTTTGTATAAATTATGGTCTGAAAAATTCACCGACAAAATCCGCAAAAAATAGCAATTGTGAAAAGTTTGCATATTTTAACTTATAATACAAAAATTCAATACAATGTAAAATATTTGACAGTTCTCACCTCTTTTACGAATTCAATTTTTATAACATTTCTTTTGTGATACATTACAAAAATTACATCAAAATAATGTAGATAAAACGAACTTCCTAATAATCACTCTAATCTATGCTTTCCACAATGGATTTATATCAAAAACAATAAATAAATATAGACTTCGAATATGACAGCGTTCATATTATCAAGCGGCAGTCATTTTGTCTGCCATCTTTGGTGCCCAGCGCGTCATTGGCAATTAATTTGAATATTTCGGAGTGGCTAAATGCTATCCGGTATTTCGTTATGTCAAGAACGAGAATGGCCCAAGCGATTCTGACCTTTTTTTTCAATTTCTTTACACATAAGGGGCAAAATCGCTTCAAAAATTCGGACCGCCGGGGGGACTGCGGCCTGCAAGAGGTTAATAGTGAAACACCTTTCAATGAGATATTTCCTGTGATATTTCATTGTCTACACTAGTATTATATTATAAATTGTGAAAAAAGCTAGGACTGTGTGCCTCGACAGAGTAGTTTGGCGGTCTATCCTCTCAGCGTTGCCTATCAATAATTTACTTTACTTGCCCACGTGTCCAGGTGTTCAACGGACCCGAGGTGACCATGCCCAAGGACTGCCTGCACTTCGGCGGCTGGGAGCACCGCCACGTGCACAACACGTACGGTCTCATGCACACCATGGCCACGAACGAAGGTCTGCTGCAGCGCACCGGCGGCAAGGACCGCCCCTTCGTGCTGACCAGGTCGCACTTCGCTGGAACGCAGAGGTACGCAATGGAACGGTTTATTATTATTATTTTTATAATGATTAGGCAGCATTCTGCTGATGATTACTGCCTAGGAATCATTTATTGGATAATCAAAACCCCTGCCGTAGGTCATACCAAGTGGTTCGCTTTGTTTGGTGACTTAGCAGGGGTGCCCGGGTTCGTGGGATAAGGTTCGTCTAGGTTTGTCCACCTACTCAATGGCGAGCCGGATCAGGAGAGACTTGAGACTGGCTGTGGGCCTCCTGCGTGGATCCTCCTGATTGTAAAAAAAAATCTTACCACTAGAATACCTGCTGGAAAAATTCAGGCACACAACACAATTACAATTATGTTTTATTAATAACACTTTTATCGTATAAAATCCAGATAATTGCCACGAAATGACAAATTCAAAAATGACACAGATAAACACCTCAGATACTCATAAAACCAAACGCCAAACAGACATACTAAATACACCAAAGTGTAACTCTACCTTTGGACAAAGAAGCTCTGAATTTGTAGCAGTAAAGGTACATATATAGCAAACTCCCACTTTGTATCAAACAAATTAAAACAAAAAATAACTATTCATTTTTTTATAAGAAAAACTCTCTTTTTAACTTTTGAAGGTTATTCCCATGAATGTAATATATCATTGAAGAAGAAGACAACAATAATAATCTAAATTAAAATATAAAAAACAAACAAGACGCAGAAAAATAATAAAACATAATGGTCACAAACCCAGATCTCATGTCTTGTTCATTTTCATTTTCATTAATTTAGATTATTATTGTTGTCTTCTTCTTCAATAAAAAATAACTACATTAACCTCTAGTTGGGGGATTGATCACCGATGATCACCGGTTTTTGGAAGCGATTTTGTCCCTTATGTATAAAGAAATTGTATTAAGAACAAGGTCAAAATCGCTTGGGTTATTCTCGTTCTCGACGTAACGAAATACTGCACAGCGTCTAGCCTCTCGGAATAATTTTAATAAATTGTCGATGACTCGGCGGGCAAGAAAGGTGGCCGCCGTGTCAAAATATGGACAGAGTTGGTTTAGAAACTCTATATTCTCTCATTGTTTTTTATTTAACTTCATTGTGGAAAGAATATATTTAAGGTATTATCAGAAAGATCGTTTTATCTACATTATTTTCATGTAAGTTTTGTAATATAGCACAAACGAAAAGTTATTTATTTATTTATTTATTTATTGGTAAGAGACAGACAGCTTATACATAAAATATAAAGATAAATATATACATTGTTAAATGAAGTCAAGCCAAAAAAGTCTCCTATGTTAAAGTTGAATGGAGATGGAGTTTTATTACATACAATTAGTTTTGGGTGAGAAGGAGAGGAAGAGGAATATAGGATGAGGATAGGAGATGCTCCGAATACATTCCACACTCTTGTATTAATTTTCGATCGTACATGTTACTTCTAATCGATATTTGTGAAGTGTATTGTTAAATATGTCAATATTTTGAAATTTTGTGTTATATTGTGCACATATACGGGGAATTGGTGAATTTTTTCTAAAGTTAGTTCTATGTGTAGGCAAATGAAACAAATGAGATTGCCGTGTTGATCTTGTCGGAATATGAATATTTATTAAGTTGGTTAGTTCTGGCGAGTCCAGGCCATTATTAAGAATTTTAAATAATAAGATTTGGTCAAAAATTAAACGTCGTGTATGAAGGGAGTCGAAGTTATGGTAATTAATAGATTCGGTGTAATTTGAGAAGTTTATTTTATTTTTATAATTTATGTATTTAAAAAACTTTTTTTGAATTTTTTCGATTCTTTCAATGTGAGCTTGGTAAAAAGGAGTCCAAATCGGTGTGCAGTGTTCTAAGTGGGGACGGATGAACGCTGTGTAAAGGGAATATAGAGTCTTAAGGTTGCGGAAAGGTTTCGTTATTCGAATGATAAATCCTAGCATTTTGTTGGCTTTGTTAATGATTTCATCAGTGTGTTGTATAAAGTTTAATTTAACATCTAGTACTACCCCAAGGTCCCTGATAGATTCTACTTCTTTGATATATGTCCCGTTTAATGTATACATAAAGCGAATTTTATTTTTGTTACGTGTAAATGTTATTTTATTGCATTTTGAGGTATTAACTACAAGTTTGTTTGATTCACAGTAGTCAAAAAGACGATTTAGGTCCTCTTGAAGTTTAATGCAATCTTCGATTGATTTTATAACTAGGTATATTTTTTTATCGTCTGCATATGCTAGGTAATTGGCGTGTAAAAAACATTTGTGAATATCGTAAATATAAACATTAAATAATAATGGCCCTAAATGAGAACCTTGAGGAACACCGGAGGGCACGAAAAAGAAGCTGGACTTAGTTCCCTCAACTGATACACATTGAAGTCTACTCCGAAGGTATGAAGTGAGCCACCGAAGTAAGTCACCATGGATGCCTAATTGATTTAATTTTTTAATTAGAATGAAATGGTTTACCTTATCGAAGGCCTTAGAGTAATCAGTGTAGATTACATCTACTTGGTTTCTATTGTCCATATTGCTCGTTAAATATTCAGTAAAATTTACCAAATTTGTTAGTACCGATCTTTTTTGTAGAAATCCGTGTTGTTGGTTTTGTATGTTGCGAACAATTGTTGTATAAATTTGATCGTAGACAATTTTCTCAAAGAGTTTACTAAATACTGTTAGAATTGAGATTGGGCGATAGTTTACAATGTTGCTTTTTGAACCTGTTTTATGAATAGGGAATATAGTTGCTTCTTTGAATTTTGTAGGAAATTTTCCTGCTTCTAGTGACATTCTAAATATGTTAGTTAGTGGGTATGAAAGATTTTTGGCACATTTTGAGACAAAGTATGGCGGTATACCATCACTGCCAGCACCCTTATTAATGTCTAAATTCTTCAGGTATTTATTGATCAATAAATTGTTTATTTCTATGTTCCCAATCGGGTTATGATTATTCATATAGGTAAAACTATTGTTTATACTCGGATCATTCGTGTCATTATCGTTTACGTAGGTGGACTGAAAATGTTTCGCGAATAATTGGCACACTTGATGAGCGCCAGTGCCTGACTCGTCTTCAAGGTGCATGATTTGTGGAATGCCATTTGTTTTACTTTTGTTTTTAGCGTAGTTCCAAAGTTGTTTATTATTTATAAGGATATTATATTCAACTGAACTTATGTATTGATTATAACAATGTTTCTGCAAGTATTTTTGTTGCGTACGTTTGATTGAGAACTCTATGTAGTCAACTGGATTATTATAGGATTTCCATTTTTTATGAAGTTTTTGTTTGTCTTTAATGATTTTAATTAGATGAGCTGAATACCAGTTTGGAAATTTTTTCTTTTTTATGAAACGTTTAGGGACAAACTGGTTAATGGTTTTGTTTAAAATGTTGTAAAAAGAATCGACTACTACGTCGACATCTGCATTCTCCCGAGTAAATGACCAGTCTGTCGTTGACAGATGTTGGTTAATTAAATCGTAATTGGCATTTTTAAATTGATAAATTTCTTTGGGTGGGGCGTGAATAATAGGAAGTGTATCGATTTGTAGCATAATTTTAAGTGATGGGTGGTGCGAGTCTTCGCTGACAAGAGGATCGTGTGCGCGAGATACTTTGCATTCCACATTACAGATAACTAAATCGAGGATTCGGTTATTTGCATTTTTTATGTAATTATACTGGTTTAATTCAGAATAATGGATTGTGTCAGCAAGTGAGGAACTAATTGTGTTCAAGTTTTCAGGTGTCAAGTGTGAATCATTGTTTTGTACAATCCATGTTACGGTGGGCATATTAAAGTCTCCAATTACAAGTAAGATGTCATCGGGATATTGATCTTTTACGTTAGCAAGTAAGCAAAGAAATGAACTGAGCTCAGTTTCATATCCTTGACTCTGTGGCAGATAAACACAGGCTACATGGATAGTACGTTTGGAGGTATAGTTAGAGGGAGGAATAGTTACCCAGATGCATTCAGCATTGCAGATTAAGTCTTCGCGAGGGTACGCGTTAAGATTGTTACGTGTTATGATCATCACTCCTCCGCCTCGACGAGAATCTTCTTGGTTGTTTATACTATTAATTGTAATGTTACTAGATCTATCCCGTCTGAAAACGCTGTAAAATTCTGTTGGTGCTAGTTCTGGATCTAAAATAGAATTAATAAGCCAAGTTTCAGTAATACCGAATATGTGACAATCGTCATTCAATAAAATATTATTGTGAAATATTTCTGTTTTAGTCCGTAGTCCTCTACAGTTTTGATACATAATAGTTATCATCATGAATTATATAAGTTTTTCTATAAGTGTAAATACTTTTGGTAAAGATGAGAGAAAAAGTATACAATAAATGAAGAGTTTTATGAATGACATGCGAGATATTATATTATACTGGTAAAATAGTGAAATAGAAATGAGAGCAGCAAGTACGAGGAGCATTTTAGGAGAGAGGGGGGGAATGAGAGTGGAGTGGGGGAATGGTGTTATGTTGTGGATAAAGAATACGTCGATTATTCGACGTATTATATAATCGATATCAAAATGAAACATACGATAATAAACAATATCAAAAAGATAACTAGGTATAAAGAAAAGAAGAAAAAAATCTAAATATAGGCTGTATTCAACGGAAGGTTAAATAAAAAGGATACAAAATATAAGAAGTGAGTGATGATCGTAAATAATATGGTTGAATGTTAATGAAAAATGTTGTTAGCATCAACAGAATATGCATAAGGAATATAATTATTTCTAACATTATATAGATAGGTAAGTGAATTATTGGTATATGTGAGTCATGAGTGACTTGTGAGATACATATTTATGTATATATATATATTTTTTTATGAATAGTGAAATATAATAATATTTTGATTATGCGCAATGATCAAAGCGTCACATACTTATGTACATAGATATTTCAAAGCAATTACAAATTTCAAAGGCATCTATGAAGTTAATTGAAGGTGACAGTATGTTTAAACAATATAAAATAGTACAGGTGTATATATATATATATATAAAACATCAAAAAAAAGAAAAATTTAAAAAGAAGAAGTCGGGGCAGATAAAGGCAAACTAAATGCTAATGTATCAATAAAAAAAATTAACAAACTGTTTACGTGCGTAAAGCAGAGTTGAAAGATAGACTCACATTCGTATTATAATATCATACATAATACGAATGTAAATCTTCATAACATAATATTATAAATGAAATGTAGGTACCAAGACGTTGTACGCAGCGAGCGGTGTGGTTATGTCTACTTAAGTACCTACGTGTTTACACAAGTAGTTAAATTAAAATCGGCTTTGTCTTTCTATTGTGCACAGTAAATAATAGCCGGTAAGTAAATAGAATATGGCCACAAGCGCATAATAATATATAATAGATACTATGAGTTTGTGTAGAATAGAAGGCAGATACACACGTGTTGTAAAAAGCAAAAAAAAAATAAAGTAGGTGAATTATGTCTATGAATAAGCTTGTCAAGTTCTTAGCATCAATAAACCCATACAGATACTACATAATGAGTCGTTATTAATTACGATGGGTTATATATACCTATTAGTATCATTATTATGCATAATAGTTTATACAGAACAGTGGTAAGTACGTATATAAATTATGTTCCCGGGCACATTATAGTTCATTAGGTTGAGTAAGCTTTAAAGATGATTTTATGAATAATGTAACCACATATATAAATAAAATTATAAAAAAATTAAAGCACATGATTTGAATTGGAGCAGACAGAAACGTTAGTATGCCTTCAAATGATCGAAATACGTATATAGGCCAAATTAAAATTAGTAACAGTACATATATATATATCTACATAGGAACTATATAAGTGTGTCTGTAATCATTGTTATAATAAATTATATCACACCTCGATAATTTATAGTGGTTTTGAAAGCATTGGACTAGTTTTTTTTATTTTTGCAAAAGAATTAGTTATAAAGTACCTACCTAATTAAATGTTATTGTTTTGTTGGAAGAAGATTATTAAATTATTACAAATCAGCCATTAAGCTAGCAAAATTGACAATAAAGTAGAATATGTTAATCTGCGGAAAAAATAAATAATATATCACTTATCAGTCTTATCACTAATCACTTAATAACACTGACTCCTATTTCTTTGCGTTTATTCTTGAACGCAGGCCGATCGTCCTGGAGCTATCATGCTGTGGATCTGGACCAGTTGAGCTGGAGCCGGTGTTTGTGCTGGTAGATGGCTTAGGAGGTTTGTTCACCAGGGCGGCCGTGGCATCTAACTCCTTCTGTGTGTTGACAGCGCGCTTGGTGCCGTCAGGGAGAATCACCATAATTGTGCCGTCATTGGTCCAGCATCTGTTGTTAGTAAAAATAGCACGGACTGATGTAAAGAGTTTCTGCCGTGTGATGGTTAGAGATTCCGTCAGGAGGAGAGGTGATCCTTTTAGACATCTCTTCTTCTCCCAAACAGATCTACGATGCGCCGAGCGATGAAATTGGAGTAAAACAGGTCTGTTCTTGTTAGGCTTCGGGCGACCTAACCTCCTGCATTCTATGTCGTTAATGGCTTCTTCGGGGCATCCTAGGCCGGAGAGCACTGTGGTCACCAGGGATCTAGTGTCTTCCGAAGGTTCATCTTTGATGCCGTGAAGTAAGAGTAGGTGATTCCTCGAAGCGGCGTCGATGGAGTCTACTCTGAGCTCCAGACGAGCCATCTCCTCATGAAGGGCACATAATTCCGTGGTCACCTTTGTTTTAAAGGCAACGAATTCTTCTCCGAGAAGTTTAAGGTCTGGTTGAGAGTGGCCGGGTTTATTAGTTGCTTTTTCGAGACGCTTCTCGAAATCATTCATTGTTTCCATAAATTTTTGATTAAATGTTTCGAACGACATATTTATCTGTTTCGGTGGGTGGGTAAGAATTATTAAATCACTGTCACTGATATATTACAAGTGGGATAACAATATCATAAAATGGTGATTATTATTGGTTTTTAGGTGTTAATTGTATTATACGATCACGCACTGTTCTATATTACATTATTAGGTTAATTTTATACAATGTAAAGTTATTATGATCATTTATTGAGGACATATCCTACAGCAAACAAACGACAACACCCGTGCGCGACAATAACAATGTTATAACTATTGGATTCGTATGAAATGTCAAATTTCTTACGTCGTAATGAAAAAAAATATTTTTCCTATGCTGGCTTTCAAAAGGTTAAGAAACTATCAGAAAAAGAATTTACTACTATATTTAAAACACTGTCGTAGAAATTTCTGGAAAACCTTACCCAAACCATGAAGTTGTACCAACCATAGAAGTTGCTGAACACTTGTCCAAAACATAGTCCCCCTCAGCACAGGATCTCCTAGTGAAGAGGTCTATGAATATAATCAACATCTATTATATGTGTATATATATTTAACATGTATCTTATAAAAAATATTAAAATAAAATATACTTGTATTGGCATATGGATGTGAGGCGCTGACATTGACGGCAAAGATGGCTGAAATGCTGGATACTTTTGAAAGAAAAGTGTTGAGGAGAATATGTGGTCCCGTGAAAGAGGGGGTACAGTGGCGCATCCGGCACAACAAAGAACTATACGATATATATCAGGCCCTCAACATCTCAGCCCATATGAGACTCCTCAGGTTGGGATGGGCTGGGCATATACAGAGAATGCCGGACACACGCGTCCCAAAAAGAATTATGACTGGACACCCAGGTGGAAAGAGAAAAGTGGGAAGACCCAAACTGAGGTGGGAAGACGAGGTAAGTCCAGGTAACAAACTGGAAGTCAACTGCTGAGGACAGGAGGAGTTGGAGGCGAATGTTGCGGGAGGCCAGAGCTCGATATGGGCTGTAGCGCCATCGAAGAAGAAGAAGAAGAAATAAAAATAATAATAAAAAAATTCTGCGCTCCAGGTTTCTTCTCTTTGCTGATGACTCAAAACTTTGAAATACTAGACTACAATCAGATGTTGACATAATTTATGTACTCAATTCCAGATACGCGGCAGTCTGGACTGGTGACAATATGGCGGAGTGGGGCCATCTGAAGGCGACCATCCCCATGTGTCTGTCTCTGGGAGTAGCTGGCATCAGCCAGTGCGGTGCCGATGTCGGTGGATTCTTCAAATATCCAGAGAGCGAGCTGATGACGAGGTGGTACCAGGTGCGTAGTCCAGGATTCTTCCAATGTTCCTCTCTGTATTGTAACTATTAATTCTTTCTGTGAAGAGAACTATGTACATACATATTTCTTTTAGCACAAAAGGCAAACACAATACTTGAGTTTTTTTTTTTTTTTTACTCGATTTTAGCTCTACACAGGAGACCCTGAGGAAAACAATTTCTCTCGGGGCCTATGTCATCTTTGGGGATGCTGTGTGGTGGGTTTTTTGTGGTAAAGGAAGGAAAAATGTATGAGGGGTGGGCAGGAACCTGGCGGTCAATGTGATCAGAAGTAAGGACGTATGAATTGACGGCCTCCGTGGTAGAGAAGTAAGGCTCTCTATTCCCAATCCGAAGTTCACGGGTTTGAACCCGGCGCATGCAAATAAATTTATTTTTACTGATTTGTGTTATTTCACAATTAATTCATTCAAAATAATATATTGTATGTTTGCGGCACATTCCAGAGTGGCAGATGCTCTCAGTATCGCCCTGGTGTAAGACCACCATTCAGAATTGAAACGTTGCTTGAAATGGCTTTTGCCTTGTTTGGTGACCAGGTTTGAATAGCCAGGTACTTACCCACCTTCCTCCACACCATCTCCTTCCTTTCCCCACTACCTCACAACATACCCCAATAAGGAAGTTGAGTCCTTTTTTTAAAATTTTTTTTATCAATGTTCACAGGCAAACTTAAATACCAGTTTTTTTTTTTTTTTTTTAAAGTTCGTTTTCATAATTAAATTAATTCTACAAGTTTGAATTTTGTTAAGCCCGCGAAAACGACGGCAAGAGCATAATACCGTGCTGGCAGAGTTTGTGACGTAACCCGGCCCTTGCATGTGTGAAATATAAGGGAAAATATTTACAAAACCGGGACACGCTTAATATGGACGAAAAAAATAAATTAAAAAGTTGTAGTAGTTAGATATTTACTAGTACTGATCAATTCAGTTATTGGAATTTCGAAAAAAGTGCATTTTAATAGTTATTTTTTAAATTTAAAAACATGAAATATCATTTTTCAACGAAACTTGCAACAGTTCCTAACATAGTGGTTGGTGAAAAATGACATTTCGTGTTTTTAAATCTAAAAAATAACCATTAAAATGCACTTTTTTTAAAATTCCGGTAACTGAATTGATTAGTACTAGTAAATATCTAACTACTACAACTTTTTAAAATTTATTTTTTTCGTCCGTATTAAGTGTGTCCCGGTTTTGTAAATATTTCCCTTATATTTCACACAAGCAAGGACCGGGTTACGTCACGGACTCTGCTGTGCTCTTGTCGCTGTTTTCGCGGGCTTTAATAAAATTCAAACTTGTAGAAATAATTTAATTATGAAAACGAATTTAAAAAAAAAATAAAATACTGGTATTTAAGATTGAATGTCATCTACATGAACATATTTTTTATAAGTCAAAATATTTTTTACTCAACTTCCCTATTGGGGATGCCATAGTCTCACTGGCTCCAGGCGGTTGATGAACACATAAAAGTAAGTAGGCTCTGAGGAAAATTTTGAGTGGAATTAATGTAAATTTGATGAGTTTTGTATGCAATTAATTCGGGACTTGAAGAAATGAACGACACGCAGGAAATGATGAATGGAGATTTGACTGTTTTACATAATTTGTATGTTGTCCAGGCCGCAGCGTTCCAGCCGTTCTTCCGCGCTCACTCTCACATCGACACCAAGCGCCGCGAGCCCTGGCTGTACGATGCCGACACCACCGGCCTCATCCGAGACGCTATCCGCAGGCGATACGCCTATCTGCCGCTGTGGTGAGTCCACCTCGTACATCCTAAGATTCCTAACGGTTTCTTGTCAATACCAGACATTCTGGCTGAAAAATGATTCTACGTCCCAGTGCCCGTACCCGCCTACCAAATTAAAGAGTATGTCTAATTAGTCTACCCTCTGGAATGGCACTCGTATTTTCTTCGGAATTCGGTTATCAGACATTCTTAGTACATGTCCAAGCCACCTCAGTTGCGATTTTTCTACGAAGAGTAGCAGTGGTTCAATGTTTAGATCATCTCGGATCGTAGAATTTCTTATATGATCCCATTTCGTAACCCCTGCCACTCCTCTCAAGTACCTCATTTCGGCAGCTTGGACTCTAGAGCGTGTTTGTTCGTTTAGCATCCATATCTGGTGGCCGTAAGTGAGCGTCGGGCGGTATACCGTTTGAAACACTGCCATCTTTGTCTAGATGCTGAGCTCGGCTTTTCTTATCACTGAGCTGTAGAGAGGACGTAGCACACTGCTTGCCGCACTAATTCTTCGATCAATTTCTCCGTCTTGCCGACCGTCGCTGGAGAATTCGACCCCAAGGTATTTGAACCTGGAGGCCGATCAATCGGCGCAAGACAGGGACGTATGGAGGAGCCTTGTCGATGCAGTGGGTCCCCGACCCGAATAGGACAAGGGGAAGAAGAAGAAGAAGAAGAAGATGTCTAATTAGTAAATAACAGGTCAAGGTTTTTAAATTTTTTGAAATCGTCACATTTCATTGGCACACCTGTTATTTACCACAAAGACATTATAAAATGGTTCACAAAAAACAATCCCAGTGATCCTGCTGCACGTAACGTTATTCTGCCTAGTTCTATATTTTAATATTTGAAAATCTTTTTTTATAATATACTAGCTGACCCGGCAAACTTCGTACCGCCTCAGAATCAATAAATGTTGTGTTCAATTTATTAGCTTAAATAAATTAAGTTTTTATTACGTTAAAATAAATAGGTACCTACTCTAAGTTCAAAAAATTGAGCTGTTGACTAAGCACGAAATGTTCGGCACACTACATTATTGACAGTTCGAATTGATTCAAATTATGTCGACCAACGCACATTATTTGAAAAGCCGTTCCATACAAAATATATGAAAAAATTAATTTTCTTCATAATTATTTTTCCTGTGATTTTTTCCGATGTTTTAATAGTTATTATGTTAATCGGGACGGAGACAAATCCAACAAATCAAAGATCATAAAAATCGGTTCAGCCGTTCTTGAGTTAGAAATGGTGTAACTAACCCGACTTTGTTTTATATACATATTAAGATATGTATATATATATATATTTTTTTTTTTTTTATCTCTAATGAATTGTCGTATTTCAGGTACACCCAGTTCTATGAGCACTCCATCAACGGCCTGCCCGTGATGCGGCCAACTTTCATGCTGTTCCCCCAGCAAAAGGACCTGTTCTCTCTGGACACCCAGTTTACCATTGGTAAGAATTTAGTTACATAATATATATAATGTTATATCTATCTATCTATTTTATTTTTATTTAACTTGTTGAAGGCCAGCATACAAAAAATATATTTTTTCAATACAACGTTAAAATTTGACAGTTCTCACCTTTCTTACCAATTCAATTTTTATGACATTTCTTTTGTGATATATTACAAAAATTACATCAAAATAATGTAGATAAAACGAACTTCCTAATAATCACTAAAATCTGTGCTTTCCACAATGGATTTATATAAAAAAACAATGAATAAATATAGACTTTGAATGTGACAGCTATCATATTGTCAAGCGGCAGCCATTTTGTCCGCCATCTTTGGTGCCCGGCGTGTCTTTAGCAATTAATATGAATTATTCGGAGAAATGCTATTGAGTAATTTGTAATGTCATGAACGAGAATGGCCCAAGCGATTCTGACCTTGTTTTTTTTTTTTTTTTTTTTTTTATTTAAAGAAATATTTAAAACAAAGAAATAATACATACATATCAAATAAAAACATAATACAAAAACAAAGAAAAAGTCCCAATAAACTACTTTTAAGTAGTTTGTCAATGGGTTCTTTTAACTTAAGCGTATATTATACCCTTGGAACAATTCATTTCCTGTCAAAATATCTTCATTTTTACATCGCTAGGTGGCGGTGATAGTCCCTTCTCGGACTTAAAATGTTCAACATTTAACATGCGTATATTGCCAACGTCCGTTGGACGGACAGGGCACGAGAAGAAGAATGGTTTGGAATTTCGTGGTTCACATTTAAAGTCAATTTTATGGTGTTTTTTTATTTAACTTCTAAATATTCAGCCTTTTAAACTATATTTTATAGAACTCATCATTATGATTACTACAGTAGAACCCCGTTAATTCGAAATCCATGGGACACCAAAAATCTAATTTCGAATTAACAAATTCCCACGTAAATCGAAATTTTATGAAAAAATAAATTATAAACAGTCGCCGAAAATCGAGTTCTTCGTTCGAAAATTTAAATTCGGGTAGGTTCTTCGGAGTAAATTCGTAATAATACGACTTATTCCTGTGAAAATCGAATTTTCGCAGCCGTTTACCGCCACGGTCGGTCTTATATTCGAAAAAATATATACCAATATATAATTTTTCCGTGCAAATAAAATTTTCGCTGCCAATTTCCAGCCCTTTAAATTCAGATATTCTAAATAAATTCGTAAAAATACGATATATTTCCGCATAAATGGAAATTTCGCGGCCGACATCCTTCGCAGCCCGCCTTTTAAATTGATATATAAAAAGTATATTCGTGTTATATTTCAAAGCCTAAATCGAAATTTGGCAACCGATTTCCGTCTCTCTCTTCTAATTCAAAAATTCTAAGTAAACTCGTAAAAATACCATATAATTATCGCGAAAAAATATTTTGGTGCTCGAATCCCGTAGTATCCGGCCATTAATTCAGATACCTACTCGTAGTAATTCATAAAAATACGATATATTTCCGTGTAAATAAAATTTTCGCTGCCGATTACGGCCGCGGCTGGCCCTTTAAACTCAGAAATTTGAAGTAAGTTCGTGAAAATACGATATGTTTTCGCATAAATTCGAAATTTCGCAGTCGATATCCGTCACAACTAGCTCTTCATATTCAGAATTCAAAGTAAATTCGTAAAATTTCGCATATTTTCCTCGTAAATCAAATTCTTACGACCGATTGCCGTCGCGGCCGGTCCTTGACATTTAGGTAAATTCGTAAATATACCACATTCCACTGGAAACCGATTCCGATTTACAAAATAATAGTACGAATTAGGACGATTTCCAACCGCTTAAATCCACATTTAAGCTCGTTTTACCGCCATGGCTGTCTGTCAGATTCCGATTTACGAAAAATATCTGATGATTATCATAATTTTTTTCGTGTAATTCGAAAATCGATGTTTTTCTCGAATTACACAAACAAAAAGTGTGCGGACAAAAATTAATTTCCAATTAAGAATTAAAGAATTTCGAATAAAAAACATTTTGTATGAAATATTTTTTTGAAAATGTCGAATTATCTACGCATTTTTCGAATTATCGGGGTTCAAATAAACGGGGTACTACTGTATACATAATTGTTAATTTCCTTAAAAAGATTTTGGTCTGTTTCTCAAACACCGTGTACATTCAACTTCATTGACTTCATTAGAAATTTTAAAGATAAAAAATAAGTAAGTATTTATTTCCAAACACTGTGTACACTGCCCAACAAGACATAACATAAAAAACGTTCACTCACACAAGGTCAGAGCTCGTAAAGACAATGAATTCTTACATATACTTGTAACTGAAAACAACACGAAGATAGTAACAAACAATTCGGAATACACTGAACTAGAACACCCTTTCAAACATAATATTTCTTGCATTTGAAAGAAATGTGACAGTTTATGTTAAAAATTACGTAAAAAAAGGGAATTTGTGAGTTCTGACTGTTTTTCTGGCTTCTTAAATTATTGCAATGTTTCAAGTAAGTTCCTTTAGATCTTTTACACCCAGTAATAAAACATTTTGATGGCATATTGTAAATACGTATGCTGTGAAACACGGAACGTACAGTTTCACCTCTGTTCAACGGGGGCTTCTCTCCCGGAATGGCAAGAAAGCTGTTGAAGTGTTGTAAAATATGGTGAAATTGAAGTATTTATTTAATTGTTAATATTCACAGATATCATAACGACAATATGAACCCGTACCTTGACAGATATGTGTATTACATACATAATTTAAATTAAAGACATTGTGTAAAATCATTAATTATACCATAGTCATAAATTGAAGTTTGAAAAGTGGGTTGTATGGTGTATCAATGTTTTTATTTTTTATGGTCGAATGCTTACATCATTTACAAAAAAAAATCTGCTGTTTGAAAAATAATAGTTCATTATTTGGTAACAAAAAATATGAAGTCTGACAATGTCATACGAAAGGTAGTAATTCAGCTGTTTTAGAGGGTCGTTTTGCTGCAAATCACCTTTTTGCCCTATAACCTACTCTTAATGGATTATTACAAAAATTAAATTAATTATTAAGAAAATAATTGTTTACATTCATAAAAAAAAAATATTGTATACACTCATACCATAAGAAATATAGCCTAAAAAGGTGTAACATGATATAAAAATAATTAAAAAAATGATATAAAAATAAAAAAGAGGTGTAACATGATATAAAAATAAATTAAAAATATATATAAAGTGTATGAAGTTATAAATTGTTTGTCTTAGAATCTAATACATAATAATAGTTCTTCATACAATTTCTTTATGCATAAGGAGCAAAATCGCTTCAAACATCCGGACCCGCCGAGGGGGACTGCGGCCTACGAGAGGTTAAGACTGATTCGCGAATGGTTTGAAAACTCAGCAGTGGTGATTTAGATACTTATCAAACTGACTTGATAAGCTCTGAGAAAGCCGTAAGTTCGCATGGATGCGATTAAACCCGTAGAACAACTTCTGTAACTTGCTATAAAATATTGTAAGTGACTTTTGATGTCGTTTACATTGAATAACTTTTGTATGTAAAGGCAGCCTAAAAGGTAAAAATCATAATTCCCAGTCTGGATCTTTTGGGAGGAATTTTCTGTTTGGAGGGTTAAACTGATTTTGTCCTTTTTTCCAGGTGACTCTCTCCTGATCTGCCCAGTGACTGACGAGGGAGCGACCTCTGTGAGCGTGGTGCTGCCAGGGGACGCCAACCAGCTTTGGTACGACGTGGACACCTACGTGCCCCTCAAGCCAGGGAAGTTCAACCAGCAGGTCACCATCTCAAAGGTGAGACCCTATACACGTGCATTCTCAAGCGCTTTTATCCTTTTTATTATTATAAGCAATAATTATTAGCCTGAAACACTCATCCACATTGAAAAAATCTTCCGAGAAAAGATACATGCCGCCGACGGGACTTGAACCCTTATATAACCCAATATAAATCCTAAAAATATGAGATAAACGGTAAAATACAAGTTAATTCATTGGCTATATAGCACTTTAATAAATTTTTATGTCTCCATGTTAAAATTCGAAGGCATGATTTTTTTTAGTGCTGGCAAAAAATTTAAAAAAATGATCGTCTGGAAAACTCGAAATCCCGATGGCCATGTAGTCCACATTTGAAGGATAACATTCTGAGCATTTTAAAAAAAAAACTCATTCTACAATGTTTTCATATTTGCAGTAATGTGGATTCCAAATAGTGCTTCCATATTCAAGGTTACTTCTAATCAAGGCATTGTAAAGGGTCAGAATTGATTGGGGATCTTTGAAAGGTTTATATATTCTGTGAATAAATACCATAATTTTGAATGATTTGCATTTAATGTCGTTAATGTCTACATCAAATATGAATTTAGAATCAAGAATGTTTCCTAGATCTCTTATTGAAGACACTTTTTTGAGAATAATATTATTAATGACATAGGAAAAATCCTTTATAATCTATTTATATTTCAGATTCCCGTCTACCAGAGGGGAGGTGCCATTATACCCAAGAAGGAGAGAATGCGCCGTGCGTCATCCCTTATGGCTGAGGATCCATACACTTTAGTGGTCGCCCTCAACAGCAACGTAAGTGCAAAGTTATACTATTATCAAATATTCAAACAACTACTACGTACATCGATGTGATTCAAACAAATATTTAGAAATATTATGTAATTTTATATATGTATCACTTTATTATTTTAAACGTTTACCAATATGGCGCCCCGCCTTTGTTACCTACACTTTTTTATAGTCATAGTGCAGTTTGATCGTAGCTTGGTAACAGTCGTTGTGCTTCCATGCCATATACTTTGTATCTATTTTTTTTTTTTATATTAGGGGCCCCGAGGAAGAAAAATTCCCACAGGTCCTACGTCATTTTTGGGGATGCTGCGTGGAGGGTATTTTTAGGGAAATGAAGCAGAGAAAGTTCTGGGAAAGAATAAAGTATTAGAGGTGGGTAGGAATCTGGGGGTCAATGTGTCCAGAAGTGACAGCCGTATGAATCCATCCCTCCCACTGTCGAGAGAGTCTGGCTGGAGAGGTCTAGGTTAGGTCTTCCTTAACCAGTCTAGTGTGCCGGATCTGCCCTGATGATGGACACTGCAACGCTGTCCGAAACGTCGGCTAAAGAAGGAGGTAGCACAACACGGCTTAACACCTAATCCATGCAGTAGGTGGGCAAACGCATTTGCCTCTAGATAAAAACCCCCTATGAACCCGGGCACCCCTGCTAAATCATCAAACGTAGCAAACCACTTGTGGTGGTCTATGTCAGGAATGTTGGTTATCCAATAAATGGTTGGCAAATGTCAAATTGAAATAATATTATGTAAAAAAAAAAAAACAATACGAGAGATGGGAAGGGTGATAGAGATATTGAAAGAAGGGTAAATGCAGGTAACTCCATTAATGGAGGACTGAATGCAGTTGGTGCTAACAAAAAGCTGTCCAAAGAAGCGAAGTTAGCAGTCCACAATGGAGTGCTTGTACCTACCCTGATGTATGGCAGTGAGGCATGGAACTGGCAGAGGAAGGATGAAAGTAGACTGAATGCTGTTGAAATGAGATCCCTGAGGCGTATGTGTGGTAAAACCATGTATGATCGTGTGAGAAATGTGGGGATACGAAAAGAATGCAAGGCTGATGTAAGCGTAATGAGTAAAATTAAGAAAGGAACGCTCAGATGGTTTGGGCATGTAGAGCGAATGAACGAAGAAAGGAGCCTAAGGAGAATATATGATGCAAGTGTGAATGGTATAAGAAGTAGGGGATGTCCGAGGAAGACATGGCACGATCAAGAGGATCAGATATTGAGTCGGGCCATGTCAAGAGTCAGAAAAATAGAAGAGTATGTATGAGACGATGTATGAATGTGGCAAAGAGTGTGTGCCAAGACCGAGTTGTTTGGCGGTCCGTCCTCTCTGCCTACCCCTGCGGCGAAACGGCGTAATGTTATTTTTTTATTTTATTTTTTATTTTATTTTTTTATTAGTTTCAATAGCAAAGTTTGTACATTATGTAGGTATAAAGTATAATTTTTTGTGTTTTTCACAGTCCTCCTCACTAGGGTTTGCCGTTCTGAGGCGGCATGTACTTTTTTTAAACTTTTGTATTTAGTTGCGAATTGTCTTTACATCGTCTTCATAATGTTTGATTATTGCTTTGATCTCTCAGCCATGTTTTGACTTTTGTTTTAAATTTAGTCATTTCCTTTATTTTTTTGGTTTCATTTGGTAGAGCATTGAACAATTTCATAGCATGGAATTTATTATTTCTCTGTCCAAAAGATGTGTTTAAACTGGGAGTAACCAGGATATTTTCGCTTATTGCCCTTGTTGAGTATTTATGTTGGGCAGTGTTCAGATATATTTTTTTTCAGTTTAAATAAAATATTTTTTGAATAAAGTTTCTGTACATTGTAGACACGAAAGTTTTTGAATATTTCCTGTCGGAGTTCTAAGCGGAACTTTCAGTATTGTCTTTAGTACTCCTTTTTTGGGCTATATTGAGCTGCTCTGTGTGAGTGCTCAAGGCAGACCCACATCCAGTTAGTTAGTTATGTATAATTTTTTAATGTTTATTAAATTTATTAACATGTGTCCATTGTTCCACAGGCATCAGCAGACGGGTCGCTGTATATTGACGATGGATCATCATTTGAATATAAAAAGGGGAGTTATATTTATGCCAAGATCAAATTCCAGAACAACGAACTGTCCTACACGTGAGTTCACATATCTTATATTATCCACTGGAGCGAAAGAGCAAATTAAAACTTTTTTCTTGGATTGATAAAGGAAGTTTTTCCGCCCACATTAAAAAAAATCATACCACCGAATTTGAATATGGAGACATACAAACTGATTATAGTTCTGTATATCCAGTGAATTCGCCTATCTTTTGTCTATTATCACATGTTCGTAGGATTTATAAAATAAAAATTATAAAATCGTTAACCTTAAAACTTTTTAAAGAACCTAGAGAATATTTGCCATATTTTGGCAGCAAAGCAATCCGGGATTTTGGAAATAGTGCCATATTGTGGCAAAAACCGATTTGGCGGGTGAAACTGTATCTAAAAAATAAGTATTTTATTATCTAATTTAATGGACAATTTTGAACAGAAATGTGAAGAGTGGTTTTTTTTTTTTTTACATTAACTCCACACAGGAGGCTCTGAGGAAAATTATTTCCCTCAGGGCCTATGTCATCTTTGAAGATGCTGTGAGGAGGGTCTTTTTGAGGAGAGGAAGAAGTGAACGTGGGTCTTGAAGAGACCCATGTTGTAGGAAGGAGGAAACACAGAGGCCGGCAAATCGTTCCACAGCCGAGCTGTTGAACACAAGAACGAGTCTTAGAAGCATCCCGTTCTCATGTGACAAATGTCAACCGTGTACATATGTTGGGCGCGCGTTTGGCGTGTTTCCCGACCATGCACCGGTGCCGAGGGGATCAATGACGCTAGCTCCTCGGAGCATCTTCCATTGAAATATCGGTAGAACAAGGATAGCATTCCCACCCGACGCCTGTGCTCTAAAGATTGCAATCCGTTTGTTAAGACAGGAGAATTTATCAAGCGGACCATCTTCTAGATATTCTCCTTTTTGTTTTAGGGTTGTAACTAGAACAACACCGGAGTTATAATGATTTCTGTGGGAGCTTGAAAATAAGCTTATTGTACTGCTATGATTATATTGTGTGTGAAAACAAGTTTAGGTAGTGGTTAAACAATATCACCACAACTAAGGAAAAATTGTGCTTACTTTGGGCACGCACGTGTAATAATTAATCTATTCAGTGATAGAGCCTTTAATTTCCGTCGAGACCTCTTTTGTGCAATTAATTTTAAAATCTCTAATATTACTTTTATTTTTCCAGTTTCCCCGATCCTACTGCATCCTACCCGACCGAATCGTGGTTGGAGCGCGTCGTAATTGCCGGCATCGCCGCACCACCAAAGGGAGCAACTCTTTACATCGAAACCGACGCAAACTCGCCCAAGACGTCCGCGCTGGCCCTGACCTATCACACAGGAAACAACGTGCTTGTTATCCGCAAACCGGAAGCGCCAATGAACGTGCCGTGGAAGATCGTCTTGAACGTGTAATAATATCATGATACAAAATGTTGTAGACAGTTAACGGACGTTTTAAATGTTGCTTTTATTTAGTATAAATGATTTTGCTGTGAGCTGTGAAGTCATGCCTAGTCTTAGCATTTCTTTACTGTATTATTTTTTTTTTTAATTATTTGGTTGTAAAAGTTTTGTAATAAATCATGTAGGTATGTATTTATGGAAAATGGATTTTAAATTTTACAATGTGGATCCCATGTTTTTTGTTTTCAAAGGAGTGATGAAGTTGCATGTTGTTGAATTGTCCGGTCACTGTTTTGTCTGCATCACATGCCACATTAGCAGCTCTGGTGTAGGTTGCCTCTGCTGGTGTATGTATATATTCCGCAGTTTGTCATCCCAGGACCAATGGTGCACAAACAGTGGCGTAGTTGATCTCTACTGTCATAAAAGCATTGATTATTTAATATTGGATTTCGATAATTTATTATCAATGATAAGATAAGTTGATATTAGATTAGGACATTCTCCGGCCTGATCTGCAACTTCGTGCTTAAACGTGTGAGGTAACCCTGATTCCCGTGTTAAGCAGTTACAGCTCCGTGTGTGAGGCAACCCTGATGTGTCCAGTAGTTTGCCCAACGGCTCGCCCTGACACCTTCGTGCATACACGTGTGAGGCAACCCTGATTTCCATGTTTAGTAGTTGCTACTGCAGCCTGCATTGAGCTCTGTAGACTTATGAGGCAACCCTGATGTGTCCAGTAGTTTGCCCAACGGCTCGCCCTGAGACCTTCGTGCATACACCCGTGAGGCAACCCTGATATCCATGTTTAGTAATTCGGCACTGCAGCCTGCACTGATCTCTGTAGACTTATGAGGCAACCCTGATGACCATAGTTTCCTCGGAAAAGCTAGTTATATATCATTTCCACCTTTATAATTTTTTTTGCACTATATTTTTGTGATATGATTTTTTTACAGTCACAATAATTTATTTATAAATGCAATAGTTTTTAATAAATAATTATGTACTAGTAAATATTTTTTTATACAAACTACTATTAAATGACTGAATTCAATGAAATTAAATAAAAGCATTTAAATGTTTTTTTTATTTTTTTTTTATTAATCTATATGTTGCTTGAAATGACTTTAGCTGTGTTTGGTGACCAGATACTGCCCAAAATTTTTCTTACCTATCTCATTCCCTTTCCCTATTTTTCTTTGGTCTCACAACATGCTTCAAATTGGGATGTCATAGTATCTCCGACTGCGGACAGTAGGGAGCAGTTGGGACTCTTGTGCAGTATTCACATCAATTTGGCAGGCGGGTAAGGGTATCGCCGCCCCGTGAACCATTTGTTGGATGACCAAAACCTGTGCCACAGATCATCCCGAGTGGTTTGCTACGTTTAGTGACTTAGCAGGGGTGCCCGGGTTCGGGTAGATACGTCTACCCACCAACTGTGTGGCAGGCCAGATGGAGAGATATTGTTCAGGGAGACTCTCTCGACCCATCATCACGTCGTACTGCAGTGTTAGGAATGGATTCATACGTCCGTCACTCCTGGACAAACTGACCGCTAGATGCTCATACCTTTTTCATTCCCAGAACTTTCTCTCATTCATTTCCTTAATAAGACCTTCCACACAGCATCCCCCAAGATGACAGGAATATAATTTCTCTTAGTGCCTACCATGTGGAACTAATGTAAAAATTTAGTATTCACATTAAAAAAAAAACCCCTCCACACAGCAATCCCAAAGGTTATATTCGACCCTATGGAAATGATTTCTCTCAGGTCTTATGAAGTCATCTTGTCCACAAAACATCTAGAGAAAATAAAACAACTCTTCGGTTTAAAATATATTTTATTTGAAAAAAATAAACATTTTTGGTTTTTTCTATAGGTATTGCAATTACCATTCACAAAAAAACGTACCTATTCTAGATTATTATAATATAATATAATACACTCCACTTCTCTAATAATACGTATGTAGTTTCAATGTCTCTCAACAGATGGCGTTAGTATAGATAGTTATATGTAGTTTTAATGTGTCTCAATAGAGGTCAGTAGGAGGACTCCAGATACTAATATCTACAGCCTGTATGTCGGACGAATATTTACAGCTCACATGTTGGACAAATATCTATGAACTTCAGATTGAAGACCAATATCTACAGAGCTAAGGTCGGATAAATATCTATGACGGTCCCAGTGGTGACGAATATCTATGGAGCTTAGGTGGGACTAATATCTACAGAGGGCAGCTGAGTAAGAGGTTGTACGGAAAAGCATAAATTACTTCAATTACGTAAAGGCTTAAACGTTTAAAGTACGTACATGATGTTTTTGCACAATATTACATATTTTGCTGTAATGTTGAAATTGGCATAGCGCCTGCTCGTGTTAAGGCAAGAAAAACATCCCAGTATTCAAGTATAGCGGCTACGCTAGGTTTGTGTAACATGGTTTGTGATACAAAAGAAAGTGCCCCCTTCGTAGCGCCTGCTCGCGTCAAGGCAAGAAAAACATCCCTTTTTTCAAGTAGTTTAGCGGCTACGCTAGGTTTGTGTAACATGGTTTGTGATACAAAAGAAAGTGCCCCCTTCGTAGCGCCTGCTCGCGTCCAGGCAAGAAAAACATCCCTTTTTTCAAGTAGTTTAGCGGCTACGCTAGGTTTGTGTAACATGGTTTGTGATACAAAAGAAAGTGCCCCCTTCGTAGCGCCTGCTCGCAACCAGGCAAGAAAAACATCCCTTTTTTCAAGTAGTTTAGCGGCTACGCTAGGTTTGTGTAACATGGTTTGTGATACAAAAGAAAGTGCCCCCTTCAAAGCGCCTGTTCGCGTCGAGGCAAGAAAAACATCCCAGTTTTCAAGTAGTTTAGCGGCTACGCTAGCTTTGGTTTGACATGGTTTGTGATACAAAAGAAAGTTCTTTAAACTGCATACACAATATTACGTTATGCCAATATGCTGTACATAATTGCAAATCCAACCTCTGCCAGTACTTATATAGATATTGTATATACATACTTCGTATAGATATTAGTCTGATTTGTTCACTTTTTGAAATTCCTGTAGATATTAGTAGACGCCTCCAGTAGAAGCACTATATGAGAGAGACGAGTCGCATGCTGAGGGTTGGTTTGTGCTATGTCCACAAAAACTCGTATTGAGAAAACGAGTTTTGAAATTTAAAAAAAAATCTATTTTGGTTTCCTTTACTTCAAACTAATTGTTATAAATAATAATATAAAATTCAAGGGTTACTGCCTCCGCTCACGAGGCAACTGAAATAAAACCAGTTTACAACTAAACTCCCTATCTTCAGTATGTAAATACGATGGTCCGCACACTACACAACTTCTCAAAAACCCGTTGTCCATGGCAACGCAGGCAGTGACTCACGACTCGACATGCCAGTTGTGTGACATGTTCTTCGTCTATTGTTAAACAAGTTGAGATAATTATTGAAATCGTAAAATTGAGTAGAAAGTTTGGTTGGAAACCATAGAAACAAACCAGTTTTAGTTTGGTTTCAGTCTCTTCAGTGAGCAGATCGCCTTAATCTACCTATAAGTAAAAGAACAAAAAAAGTGATTGAAATTTTATTTGAATAAAAGCATAAACAAGAATGTAAAAGGAGACATCTTTTTAAACAAAATAGCAAAAAAATGATTGTTGGTTTTTGTACCATGACCATATTTAATGTTGGTTTATTCTATATCCGTACTCTGGGCGGAGATATACCAAACCCACAATAATTTCATCCTATGGCACATCAAACAATAATAATTTAACATTAATAATTTTTACATATACGTACATAAGGTTTTAATAAATAATAGTAAAAAATTAGTATTGGCCAATGGACATAGTACACTCCAATCCTCATTTTTTTGTAATTACTATGGAGATTGAACAAAAAGTGATGCTCAAAATGTAAGTTCCCGCTGAAAATTTGTTTTTTTTTTGTGTGTGGATATAGTAGATAAAAATATGATTAATATTACTGCATTCACAGTTTAAAAAAAACATAAATTGGCATAGTACAAACCAACCCTCAGCAAGCGAACTGTTGCCTGTTCAGGTTTATGAATGATTACGAAGATATCCGATAGACAGGCGAGCAGCTTACTGAGCAGTGGCTCGCTGGCAGATTAACACAGAGCATCCTTTAGAGCGGACGTTAAGTTCAGTTAGATGTTCATTGTTAATATGACAAGATAATAAACAAGACTTGTAAGACAAGGATTCAACAGAAAACCACAATAACATAATAATTATAACTTCCTCGATTGACAGAAAAGTGATACTATATCAATTATTATAAGCAATAATTATAAGCCTGAAACTCATCCACATTGAAAAAATCTCCCGAGAAAAGATACATGACGCCGACGGGACTCGAACCCGTGTTCTTCATATAAAATAAAGTTGGTGGTTTGCAGGTGGAAAATTGTAATAAGCAGTAATTGTTGAATGAAACACTAGTATATATTGAATTATTTGGCGGGTAAGAGATAAGCCAACGCAGCTCAGTGGTAGAGCATTTGACCGGAAATCAGAAGGACACGGGTTCGAGTCCCGTCAGCGTCGTGTATCTTTTCTCGGGAGATTTTTTCAACGTGGATGAGTGTTTCAGGTTAATAATTATTGCATAATAATTGTTACCCTTTATGCTATGCATAAAAATCTTGTCTTAAACATTAGTTTATCAATTAAAAAATAATAATTGATACTGTATCGTTTACGATAGCATAACGCATGTTAAATCAGCCGTATACATTACATTTTGACAGTTTTCTTAAATGCAGTATACCGTATCGCCTTAACGCTTACTACGCTTGTGTTAAGACACAAACTATATGGGTACTACAGGGTATGGGTACCGCCATCCAAGGAACCATTTATTGGATACCCAACACCTCGGTACCCCAAGTGGTTCACCACGTTTGGTGACTCTCCAGGGGTGCCTGGGTTCATCGGGTAAGGTTTGTCCGGGCCTTGACCGCGGTTGTGTTTGCCCACCAACTTCGTGGCAGGCTGAATCGGGAGATCTTTGACCTCTCCGGAGAGGTCTGCTGGCTGGACTCTCTTGACCCATCGCCTTGCATATCAGTTGGAGAAACGGATTCATACGTCCGTTACTTCTGGACACACTGACCCCAGATTCCTATCCCCATCCCTCATACCAGAACTTTCTCTCCTTCCTTTCCTTCACACAGCATCCCCTTAGATGATATAGGCCCCAGGAGAAATTATTTTCCCCTTTGTGGAGCTAATGCAAAAAATATAATAAAAATAAATTCCTCAGCACAGCATTCCCAATGATTACAAAAGGACCTGAGTGAAATGACTTCTCTCAGGACATCTTGTCCACAAAACATCTAGAGAAAATAAAACAACGCTTTGGTTTAAAATATATTTTATTTGAAAAATAAACATTTTTGGTTTATTCTATAGGTATTGCAATTTCCATTCACAGAAAAACATACCTATTCTAGATTATTATATTATAATATAATACACTCCACTTCTTTAATAATACATATGTAGTTTCAATGTCTCTCAACAGATGTCATTAGTATAGATAGTTATATGTAGTTTTAATGTGTCTCAATAGAGGTCAGTAGAAGTACTATAAGAGAGAGACAAGTAGTGACATCCGGTTTCGTTTTATCCAGAATAGACATTTGAATTTCTTATTCTTACTAATAATTATTTTTTCTTTCATTATTTAAAAACTTATGTAATTACAAAATAATATATTTAAAGCAATGGTGTATTTAAGTTAAGTAAATATTTATAATATTTCGAATACTATGTTCAATAAATCTATTATTACCGAATTACTAGAGCCCCATATATTTCGCGTTATTTTTCGGCGAGGTTCGCGTCAAATTTGGCGAAATTCGCGTTATTCTTGGGCGAATTAGCGTTATTCTCGGCCGAATTAGCATTATTCTTGGCCGAATTCGCGCTATATTTGCCGAAAATCGCGTTAATTTTTGACAAATTGATGTTATTCTCAGCCGAATTCCCGTTATTTTTGGTATTTTTTTAGAAAAGAGGTGGTATTTTGCAACAAAAGGTATGTTATGTTAACTCTTTGGTATATTTTAGCAAAAAAGGCAAATGAATGATAGTACCTACGCGGTGTTTGATGCTGTGTTTCAATTTATGGCTATTCAAGCTTGTTGAAACCATAGACAAAGGAATGTTAAGAAGTTATAATATGCATTTTTTATATTAATAAATTCCAGAAAATCGCGTGAAAAATACGAAAATTCGCACAGTAAAAATAATGAACTTCACCGAAAAAAATCGCGAAAGCTAATTTTTCAGGACTCCACTAACAACCGGTAGGTGTTATATTAAATTTTAAATATTTACAAACTATCAATAATAATCATCAAAGTGGTAGGTGCCTACTCTCAGTATCGCCCCGATGAAACACAAGAGTTCAGAATCGCAACATTGCTTAAAATGGTTTTAGTTTGATGACCAGATCTATTGTAGTGTATCTATGTGTAGCCAGGTTCTTCCCAACCTTCCTCTCTTAATCTCCTAACGTCCTTACCCTCCCCACTCCCTTCAAACTAACTACACACTAACATACCACAATTATTGTGAATGTAGTTGCTCTGGCTCCGGACAGTGTAGTATCGTGGTAAAACAATTTTATAAATAAACTTTTGTCGTGATTTAATTATGGGGTATTTTGCCGTGTTGGGCCACTTCTTTCTCTAGCCAACGTTTCAGACAGCATTACAGTATCCATCATCAAGGTAGATATGTTATTTCGTTATATTTGGCAAGATTAGCGTAATTCTTGGTCGAATTGAAGTTATTCGTGGCCGAATTAGCGTTATTTTTGGACGAATGGATGTTTTTATTGGCCGAATTCACGTTATTTATGGACGAATTGACGTTATTCTTGGCCGAATACGCTTTATTTTTTGACGAATTAATGTTATTCTTGGCCGAATTCGCTGTATTTTTGGACGAATTGATGTTATTCTTGGCCGAATATGCGATATTATTTGTAATTTTAACTTTAATGCCCTAAAAATAAATCACGATAATACTTTTGGCCGTGAAAATCTAAAATCACCAACTACAAACTTATTCAAGTCTCTTTTTTAACGACTGTTTTTGGTTCTACAATATTTTTCACTTTAATATTTTTAGATTTAGTAGTAATGGTTACTTGGGGGCCCTAGGGCAAAGGCTCCCTGAATGTTGGCACCATTGATTCCGAGTCCCAGCTGCTGTTGGGCAAACTGGGGTGATGACAGAAGCATGTCACTGAAAAGAAAAAGAAGAAAATTGTTAATTTATGTTATCGATTTTTAAATTACCCAGAGGCAGCGCTGGATCTACGACTTTTAGGAACAGGGGCAAAAAACCCCATCTCTCGCTCTACATTATACAAGCTTCTGCCCGCGACTTCGTCTGCGTAGGATTAGTACCTCGAGTAATCTATTTTATTTTCCTAGGTCCCATCTACTTTTATACCAAAATTCTTAACCTATTTATTTAATATATGTATAATTCTTGATTCGATTCAAAGTATTAGGCGAGTACTTCAAATAAATTCACCAATTTAAATATTTTCCACAACAGAATTTTGATTTAACAATCATTGTTTTGCAAAAGTCATTCTCAAATTTTGACGTTTTCTATTAAACAATAATTCTTATTTTCAATATACTGAAAATAATTAGCTAGCTTTATAAATTATAGCCTATATGTTATTCTGATGTATGAGCTATATTATTGTAAAGTTTCATTAAAATCCATTCATTATATTTCGATTTAAAGAGTAACAAACATACGTACATCCATACAAACTTTCACGTTTATAATATTAGTAAGATAGTAAGATAGATGCGTGGTAGAAGTCTCAAAGAGGCAAGCCAAAACAAGTCAATTGTATTGTCTTCATTTTCGCCTTTTTGGTACTAACTGCCACGCGTCACGTAAGGTCGTGTCCTACCTATATAATATGTAAGTTGCATTGGAAAAGTGCCAAATTGCCCTCGTGTGTGATGAGAAAATGTTTTCTTTACAAATCTCACCTGGACAAATCTCACCCCGTCTAGGTTAGGTCTCCCTCAACCAGCCTCTCCCGATCATGTCGCCACGCGGCCAAGACCTAGACAAACCCCATGAACCCGGCATTCATGTTAAGTTACCAAACGTATTAGGTGACCTATGGCAGGGGCGTTGGTTTTCCAATAAATGGTTCTCGGGGAGGTACCCTTACCCGCCTCCCAAATTGACCTATTTAATTTAACTAACTAACTAACCATCACGCCGTTTCTCCACGTGAGTAGGCAGAGAGGAAGACCGCCAAACAACCCGGTCTTGGCACATACTCCTTGCCTGATTCACATTCATACATCGTCTCATACATACTCTTCTATTATTCTGACTCTTGACATGGCCCAACTCAAGTATTTAAAATAAAACAATAACTTTGTATACACCACTTTTTTATTTATTTTTTATACTTAATGCCGACCGGGTTTCGCTACAACAGTAGCTTCTTCAGGGCAGTATAATCTCACTTGATCGTGCCATATCTTCCTCGGGCGTCCACTACTTCTTTTTCTTCCATTAACATTTGTGTCATATATTCTCCATACACTCCTTTCTTCGTTCATTCGCTCTGCATTCTTAAGTTTACTCATTACACTTATTACTTATCAGACTTGCATTCTTTGTGGATCTCCATATTTCTCACACGATCAAACATGGTTTTACAACACATACGCCTCAGGGATCTCATTTCAACAGCATTCAGTCTGCTTTCATCCTTCCTCTACCAGTTCCGTGTCTAACTGCCATATATCAGGGTAGGTACCAGCACTCCATTGTGGACTGCTAGCTTCGCTTCTTTGGACAGTTAGCATCAACGGCATTCAGTCCACCATTAATGGAGTTACCTGCATTTACTCTTCTTTCAATATCCCTATCAGCCTTCCCGTCTCTTGTAAACATACTACCCAGATACACAAACTCATCCACATGCATTTCTAGAGTCTAGTCTAGTTTCATCTTTCCTCTGCCAGTTTCATGCATTACTGCCATACATCAGGGTAGGTACCAGCACTCAATTGTGGACTGCTAGATAAGAGTATGATTCAATTTGGTAGGCGTGTATGGGGAATCAATTATCGGATGACCAACACCTCTGCCGTAGGTCACCCCAAGTGGTTCGCTACGTTTAATGACTTAGTAGGAGTGCCCGGGTTCATGGGGTGAGCATCTGCACACTAATTGCGTGGCAGGCCAGTTCGGGAGAGACTGGTTGAGTTATCTTTTGACTTCTTCAGCAGGGCTCTCTCGGAACATCGCCTTACACCGCAGTGGGAGGGAATCATTCGTCCGTCATTCCTGGACACACTGGACCCCCAGATTCCTACTCACCCCCCATACCACCCCAGAACATCCTCTCCTTCCTTTCCTAAAAAGAATCCTCCACAAAGCATCCCCAAAGATGACAAATGCTTTGCGGGGAATCATTTTATTTATGCGTGGAGCTATTGTAAAAAAAAAAACTTCGTCCTATTACTAGTATATGAATTATTTAACTCTTCTTATCTTATCTTATCTTACTAATATTATAAATGTGAAAGCTTGTATGGATGTATGTATGTTTGTTACTCTTTAAATCGAAATTTAATGAACGGCTTTTAATGAAACTTTACAATAATATAGCTCATACATCAGAATAACATATAGGCTATAATTTATGAAGCTAGCTATTTATTTTCATATATATTGAAAATAATAATTATAGTTTAATAGAAAACGTCAAAATTTGAGAATGACATTTTGCAAAACAATGATTGTTAAATCAAAATTCTATTTTGGAAAATATTTAAATGAGTGAATTTATTTGAAGTACTCGCCTAATACTTTGAATCGAATCAAGAATCAAACATATTTTAAATATATAGGTTAAGAATTTTGGTAGATGGGACCTAGGAAAAGAAAATAGATTACTCGAAGTACTAATCCTACGCAGACGAAGTCGCGGGCAGAAGCTTGTAATAAATAAATATTATAGGTCTTTATTATTGTTTGAGGCATGTTCTGTTTTTGATATTTGACACCTGAGAATATAGACTAACGATCTTTCTCACACTCTGTTCCTTTGATGACTAAATCTAACATTATATATTATTCACTACATAAAAATCTCTTATGTCGCAAATCGCGTGGGTTCATATTGAAAATATTATTGTTATCGTTCTGTGAGCAGTGTGACTGTATTGTGAAAACACTAATCAATAAAATAAAATTTACTTGCGCACGCCGGGATTTGAATCCGCGACCTCCGGTTAGCTAGTCGAGAACCTTACCCCTCGACCACGGAGGTCTCATAATCGTAAATCCCGTTTTCCGAATTTCTACCGATTTGTAACATATTTCTTTAAAACAGAAGTGACGGGTAAAAAATAATCTTCTTATCTATAATATAAAAATTAATGTTTGCTTGTTTGTTTGTTCGTACCTTATTGGGAATATGATGTGCGCATGCCTGGGATGGTTATAGAATAGTGAGCTCTGGCGTTATGAAATTATTTCCTATAATATTCATACAATTGCGATTAAAATTTCAAACGATTGCTATTAAATGTTTTTGAATTGCTGTGAACATGCCCGTGAATAATTCTATATGTATATTTGTGAGCTCTGGCATTATGAAATTTGCATAAAAAAATTAAATAGATCACGCGAGTTGTTGGAAAAATAGGTGTATTTTATGGAGTTAGGCGGCAGGGGTTGGGGGAGGGGAATTAAGAAGGGGATCTTCGCGGAAGGAGGGCGAGGGAGAGGGAAGACTAAGAAGATGGAAGCGGAATGGGTGAGGGGGGGGGGAGTTCGCGAGAAAGGGGAGAGCGGGAGAGAGGAGGGGGAACGCGGGAAGGGGACACGAGAGGGAAAAAGGAAGACGAGTCGGAAGGGGAACGGGGACGAATGGGAAATGACACGAAGGGAGAAATAATTTATTTTTTTAATTGGCATACAACGCATGCCGGGTATCAGCTAGTATATATATAAAAAAAATCACGATGTTTGTCCAAGATTAAAACCGATTTTGATGAAATTTGGCTTACTGCGTGTAATTTAGTCCAACTTAAAAGGTAGAATAGTTTTTATCTCGATTATTGACCTCAATATTTATTATTGCGAATCAAATATTTGTTATGGGACAATAATAATAATTATAATGTTTTATTCCAGGATTTGGGGAGGATAGTGCAATCCCACACGTCCCATATAGTTATAAATACAGTTAAATTATAAATACAATGATTTGAAATTATTTGTAAGTGCCATAAGTTTCTGACAGATGGCGGTGTGAGTTAATTTATTGACCCAACACTTAATTATCTTGCTTAGGTAACGATCCAGTAGATGGTGTTGTGTTTCGTTAGCTACGCCAACGTTCCAGAGTGGAAAATACTCTCAGTATCGCCCTAAGACTGCCCGATTGGGGATGCCATAGTCTCACTGACTCCACACGGGAGCAGTTGGAACTCTTGTGCGGTACGGTGATTCAATCCAATATTGTATTTGTTAGCCTTTCTTGAAAGATTAAAGTTTTTTAATTGACAAAACTATTTGTTAATATTCATATTGCCTGTGTACTTCCGCGAACAATAATTTTTTCTTGATATTTCAAAGCATAACTTGAAAAAAGCGTTTATAAGTAAAAAATACTATACGAGCGCCATCTACGAAAGCGTAGAATATGAATTCTTTTGGCATTCACCTTAAAGACGAAATTTCTAGGAATTCTCTCTACTCAGTAGTCATTAGTCATTATGTCAATAATTTACGACAGTTTTTTGTTCTAAAAACGTACAATAATGGTCACGGAGACATAATTCCTAAATTGCTGTAACCTTTGACTGCTTTCGCCGCCCGACGTCTTCAGACACAGGCGGGTCATTGTTCCGAAAATAGATTTATTGTATAAATGACTTAGGTACTTACTTAGGTGTCGAAAACACGTGCGTGCAAATAAATTTGGGTTCAAATTCCAGCAACTGACATTATAGTTAATTATTAATAATATTTTGATGATTTGTATAGCGCTGTTTTTGTGAAAAATCACCTCAAGGGCGCTGTTCAAATTTATCACATACTAACGAGTACCCGGCATTTTTTTCACCGGGAGAGTCCCGTTTTCAGGCAACGTTTCCCGGTGACATTTTTTCTTTATTTCTTTTTTTCTACAAACACAATAAAATACAGCAAGTATTGAGAAGTTAGGGTTAAGATAAAAGGGTTGTTCGTGCAAAACAGAGGCCGAATCAAAAATATATTAGTTTCATTTCAAAGTTTGCGGTATATTGTACACGCCAAACTTTAAGACCGGCCTGAAAATGGTACATTCCAGTCTCGAGCAGTTACTGACGTTACAATGAAGGTAAGTGAAAGAGAAAAATGCGTAGAAACACACGAGCGAGAGAGAAATGCATTAGGCATTCCAATTTTACGTCCTGAAACTCTAATAAACGATAGTCTATTGTGACGATTTCTGATCAACGTCAGGACGGTCTTAAAGTTTGCCATGTACTATACACATCGCTTGATTATCGTGATTAAAGTCGAATAGTAATAGTGTTTTTTTTTTTACATTGGCTCCTGAGGAAAAAAAACTCCGACAGGGCCTATGTCATATTTGAAGATACTGTGTGGAGGGTATTTTAAGGGAAAGGAATCGCTAAGTCCCGGACAAACCTAACCCCATGAACCCGGGCACCCCTGCTAAGTCACCAAACGTAGAGAACCACTTGGCGTGACCTGTGGTAGAGTTGTTGGTTATCCAATAAATGATTCCCGGGGCGGCAGTACCCATACCCGCCACCCAAAATGATAAGCGGTGATTTCCCTATTTAAGGTTTTTTTTTTTTTTAATTTTTATTTTATTTTATAGAGAAACTTCACAAGAGTCCCAACCGCTCCCCTCTGGAGCCAGTGAGACTATGGCATTCCCCAATTGGAGTATGTTGTGAGGCTGAAGGTAAGTGTGGAAGGGAAGGAGATGGGGAAGAGGAAGGTGGGAAAGTACCTGGCTATTAGATCTAATCACTAAACACGGCTAAAGCCATTATTAAGCAACGTTTGAATGGTGGTCTTACACCAGGGCGATACTGAGAGTATCTTCCACTCTGGAACGTGCCGCAAATATAACATATATTATTTTTATTAATTAATTGTGAAATAACACAAATTAATCAAATAAAATTTATTTGCGCACGCCGGGTTCGAACCCGCGACCTTCCGAATGGGAGTCAAGTGTCTTACCACTCGACCACGGACGGTCGTCGTTGGTGACCACTGGTGATATTTAATACTTAACATTTAATAGTTACGGGATTTACCCTCACTCTTGGGGGTCAAACGAAAGCATACAAGTTAAAAATAAAACCATTATCATTCTTAGCCCATTGTAAGTACAGTTCCTACCTATTTACAATATGATTTAACGCGGTTTGTAAGGCGATCCGCTCACTGAGGCAACTGAAAACTGTCAACTGGCAACTGTCTTTGTATGACAATGTGATGGCCCGCACACTTCACAATCACTCAAAAACCCCTTGTCAATGGTAACGCAAGCAGACTCGCACTGCTGATTGCAGTGGCTGGCCGTTACTAGTTGCCAGCTGCTAGCTGATTGTTCTTCGTCTATGGTTAAACAAGATTTTTGACCAATCAAGAAATAAGTAACTAAGTGCCTCCGCAAACGAGGCAACTGAAATCATACTAAAACCGGCTGGTTGCTATGGCTTCTAACCAAACTTCCATCAAACTTCTATGGCGGCCTGCTTGTTTAACCATAGACGAAGAGCGATCAGCTGGCAGCTGGCAACTGGCAACGGCCGGCCACGGCAACTAGCAGGGCGAATCGCAAGTCAGTCGTTGCCATGACAACGAGTTTTTGAGAAATTTTATAGTGTGCGGGCCATCACATTGACACACGGAGAAAAATGTTATTCGAAAAAACGATCATGTTAATAGTAAAAACGGTTAAAAACGGGATTGAAGTCTTACGAACAAATTAACAGGGTTTCAATGTTTGTTGGCGGGAACATGTAATAATAATTTGTTGGTATACGTAATTTCGTACGCATACCAACAAATTATTCTTACATTTTCCCGCCAATAAACATTGAAACACTGTTAATTTGTTCGTAAGATCTTCAGTCCCTTTTTTAACCGTTTTTACTATTAAAATAATAGTTTTTTCGAATAAAGTTTATTTCCGTGCATACACAGGATAGCGAGTTTAGTTTCAAACTGTTTTTTTTTTTCAGTTGCCTCGTCAGCGGAGGCACTAAGGGTTTCTAGAAATCTTTGAAACCTTTTTGTCGGGCATTTTTATGTTTTCAAAAGCTGTTAAGGACATTAATATAAAGAAAGAAAGATACGAGTTGTTCTCAAAAGCTACCAGATTAGCTTGAGGGGTTCATAGCTTGTTCATAGGTAGTAGTTAGGTATTCTTACAGGACACATAAATTATATCTCGTCAGTCTTGTCGAAAAACAGGCACATTCCAAAATCCCCAATATTCCTGTTTATATTATAGTGTTGCCATTGTTTAAGAAATTCACCGATTTAATAGTATTTAATTTCGCAGTTGATTTCAAAAGGAACGCCGAACAAAGATGGCGGTTTGAAATTAACGGTGGCGCAAATTGAAAGACGATTTGTTTTTTGAGGCAGACGCATTTTAGGACAAAATAAACTATGGCAAAATTGGGAATATTACAAAAAAATCCAACCTAACCTAACATAACCTGTATAGGCTTTCAAAGCGCCCACCAGGGCCCTAGCACGCTTGCTTTATAACGATCGATAGGATGACTATCGGTAACATCTCATCGTTCCCTACGACAACTGCAGATCGCAAACGAATAGGTGACAGTTCACAATGACTAAGTGTCCTTAATATATTCGATATCAACTGTCGTTTGTACGTTTGAGATCTGCAGTTGTCCTAGGGAACGATGAGAAGTTACCGACAATCGGTCGGTAACTTCATATCGAGCGACCGTGCTAGGGGGCCTGAGGCCCTAGCACGCTTGCTCTATATCGATCTGTAGGATAACTATCGGTAACTTCTCATCGTTCCCTAGCATGACAATAGATCGCCAACGAATAATAAACAGTTCACAATGACTAAGTGTCCTTAACGTATTCGACATCAACTGTTGTTTGTACTTTAGCGATGTGCAGTTGTCCTAGGAAACGATGAGAAGTTACCGATAGTTATCCTACCGATCGTTATAAAGCAAGCGTGCTAGGGCCTCAGATACTTGCTCGGGGAAACGCCTTCAATTAATATAAAGGTGATCGCCTAGTCATGTTTATGGCATGTTCAGCGTGGTCGTCATAAAATCCTCAAAACATATAACTAACAGCTTATTGCTGGGGCCGCATCTGCGCCTATCGTCTCGAAGTAATGCGTGCCGATACTTCGTACGTTTAATGCTACGCCCAGACTGCGGCCAACTTCCAACTTCAAACATTTGGTCGATTGTGTGGAGGGGTAGTTCGTGCGTTGGAAGATCGAGTTGGAAGGTTGGAGTTCGAGTTGGCCCGGGATCGCCTCCGAGGCGATAGCGACGGCCAACTCACACGAACCAGCCTGCCGCAGCCACACATCGGGATTGGTTTATTTATGCACACATCAACCTTCCAACTCCGAACTAAGTTCGGAGTTGGAAGGTTGGCTGCGGTGTGGAAGTACTATGAGAATTTGCTAGAAAGAATAAGTTTACGTAAAGAATATTCGCGATGAGAGGTCACATTTGCGCGTATTGTGTCTTAGCGGCCCCAGCATCATAGATAAAGAAAATTAAAAAAAACGAAAATTCGATATCGGAATCCCCGCTTCTTTTTGGGAGGGATTCAAAAATATTTGACAAAACTTTTTTGGAACTTGGTTTGAGAGTTGTTTTTTACAGGTTGATTTTGCAAAGGCCTATAAAAAAACATTAACTGCTATCTGTTTATTATAATAAATACTAGGAAATTAAAAATTGATTTCATGCAACCAAGCGACGCAGAGTCTAAGGACGTCCATCATCCGCGGTAACTAATCCCAAATTGATATTGTCTTTATACAGATGGCATAAGGTTTAAATCTCAACTCGAAATTCATTGGACGCCGCCCGTTTTGATTCATGGGGCCAACAGACCTAGCTATAAAACTCAAGCGTTATTTGGTTTGGCGTATTTCAGCATATCGGTTGCCGTACATTCCCAATGGGAATGTATGACTAGCGATATGCTGAAGTAGACCAAGCCAAATAACGCATGAGATTTTATAGCTAGGTCTGTTGGCCCCATCAACCCGAAAAAAACAGCACGAAATTGTATTATTTTGTTATATTTTGTGAAATTCTGGCACCAATATTAGATATGAAATTGGCGTTTTGTATGGGAGGAACATAAATTCGATTTTTTTAAATATAATACATTTATTTAATCAAAGTATGTACCATTGCTATCTGTGCACTTTTGCCATCTCATAGGTAGTTCATCGATTCCTTTACTAAAAAAAAATCATTCGGACGGGAATCAATAAAATCTTTGAAGGTGGTTTGGACTGTCCCATCGGAGTTGAATTTTTTCCCTTGCAAGAAGTTATCAAAATTTCGAAAAAAATGGTAATCTGTTGGGGCAAGGTCCGGAGAGTACGGTGGATGTCTTAGACATTCCAATTGAAGCTCATCTAATTTGGTAGCCGTCTGTTGTGCAGTGCGTGGTCTAGCGTTATCATGAAGCAGCAGTGGCCTAGAGCGATTAACCAGCCTCGGTTGTTTAGCAGCTAGCTTTTCCACCATGGTTTGCAGTTGCTGACAATAGACATCTGCCGTAATCGTCTGGCCAGATTTAAGAAAGCTGTAGTGAACGACACCAGCACGTTGTGCCGGTTAAGTAATGCAACGCAGCAGTCAACACGCGTTTGTTGATTTGTTTCACTCAATTCGTGAGGTACCCACCTTTCAAACTTTTTCACCTTCCCAATTTGCTTCAAGTGGATTAAAACAGTTTTATCACTAACACCGCAGCCTGCAGCTAACTCGGACGTGGTTTGCGATGGATCCGCTTCCACAATAGCCTTCCATTCTTCATTATCAACTTTGGTCTCCGGCCGTCCACGGGGCTTGTTCTGCAGGTTGAAATTTCCAGAACGAAAACTTTGGAACCAAAAACGCACTGTGTTTTCTTTTGCGGCACCGTCGCCATACACATCATTAATCCTTCGAGCCGTTTCTGCAGCACTGGTGCCACGGTGGAACTCGTACTCGTAAATAACGCGATATTTCAAGTTTTCCATTTTGTAAACTAAGTGACGCAAAGAAAAAAAACAATTAAGGAAAAAACAAATAAATAGCTGTATTTGTGTTTCAGAATTTAGAATTCCTAACCAAAGAGAAGATATATGAGATCACAGTTGCCAGTACGGCAAAACGCCAATTTCATATGTAAGGACTTAATATTAAAATATTTTTCGATTATTTTCTAAAGAACTTAATTTGCTACATTATACAAAGAAACTTTATCCGAAAAGTCATAAGTAGGAAATTTAAAACTTGAAAGTATATTTTACAGTCCTGGTACTTAATTTTTTTCCAAACTTTCATTTTACAAAACACATGATTTTGCTCTAATACGCATGGCTTCATCTCAAATTTGGATTTGAGCTCAAAATAACCAACTAAATAATTTGGGAGACGGGAATGGGTACCGCCGCCCCGGAAACCATTTATTTGATAACCAACACCTCTGCAATAGGTCACCCCGAGTGGTTAGCTACGTTTGGTGACTTAGCAGGGGTGCCTGGGTTCATGGGGTGAGGTTTGTCTAGGTCGTGGCTGCGGATGATCTGGACATACTGAACCCCAGATTCCTACTCAACCCTCATACATTTTTCTTTCCCAGAACTTCCTCTCCTTCCTTTCCTTAAAAATACCCTCCATACAGCATCCCCAAAGATGAAAAGGCCCTGAGGAAATTATTTTCCTCAGGGCCTCCTGTGTGGAGCAAATGTAATAAAAAATAACTATTTATTTTTTAATGAAATATCTAGTATGAATAAGTGCCACCTACTTTTTTAAATGATAAAATAAAGGCTATTATAAAATTCCACTTTTTATGATTTTAGAGGCAAAGTTGGTAATTATTTTGAAGTTAATTTCAAGTTAAGCAGAATCTATTATAAGATATGGATTAACAATATGGGGAAATACTACTATAACCAATCTGAAACAAGTCCAAGTGGTACAAAATGCAATTGTAACATTATTAGTTGTCCCTAATATTTTCAAACAGAGACTTAATACACCGTTGCTGTTTCAAAGTGCCAAAATTTTACCTGTTAAGGCTATACTATGGCACAAAATAATAATTCAGCATATATTTACCCCGCAGCATAAAGAGAACTTAGAACATAAATACAGCGATTCACGCGCAACGACGGGTTAATAGTTCCGAAATTTAATAATAAGTACGGACAGAGAACGTTTGAATACAACATACCAAGAATATTTAATTTATTACCTGACACTATAAAGCAATGTAATTCTATGGATAAGGTTAACTATATAGTGAAAAATTGGCTATCGGAAAAAAAATATATTGTGTATGAAAAATGTATGAAAAAATGTTGTCTGTAGATATAAGATGTAAATTATGTATATGTAACTAAATTATAAGCATCTGCTGACAAGCCAATTCAATTGGCCTGTCAGCAGATTGACTGTTTGTCGATGTATTTTTAACAATTCTTAATATTCATTAATGACATTGTAAACATATTTAAAGATGTACAAGTCCTACTTTTTGCAGATGATCTAAAATTGTTTAGAATACGAAAAATATGTGATTGTCTAATTTTACAAGCTAATTTAGATGATTTTTTTAAATGGTGCGAACAAAATACAATTATTTTTGAACATTGAGAAATGTCAAGTAATACGATTTTCCAGAACGCAATCTCATATCTTACATGAATATAATTTAAATAATGTTAAATTAACACCAGTATCACAAATTCGCAGCTTGGGAGTTATATTCGATTCAAACTTAACTTTCACAGCACCTATATATGATATAACTAATAAGGCTTTAAAGATTCTTGGCTTCCTTTGTAGAACTCTTACTGATTTTAAGTCCTTGGATTGCATGAAAACACTCTACATTTCATTAGTTCGAAGTCAAGTTGAATATAATTCATCTATTTGGTCCCCTTTCTATAAAGTACACTCTAACAAAATAGAACGGGTTCAACACAAATTTCTTAGGTACTTAAATTTCAAACTCAAAATTCCAATAGAAAACATTAATTATTTAAGTTTGATGAATAGACTTAATTTAATTACGCTGTCTGACAGAAGAATCACTTCAGACTTAATTTTATGATACAGAGTCATGAACAACCTAATTGACAGCCCTGCCATCGTTGCTACTATTAAACTCAATGTACCGACAAGGAATACTAGACAAAATGTAACATTCTTTTGCAACACATACACAACCAACTATCAATCAAACTCACTAACCAATAGGATGCATGATTTAGGCAACAAGTTTGGTGGTATTGAAGATATATTCGCTGATTCCCTTTATAATCTAAAATACAATTTAAACCAACACTTTGTGGAATCCTACAAATTATTGTAACATGGGTATAATATATTTAACGATTTGGCGTGTTATTGTAATGTTTAATATTATATTTTGTTCTACGTTATTGTCAAATGTTCTATTGTTTAAAATATTTCACGGTTTTACGCTATATTCCTCAAAAACTACTTGTATATGTATATTCTTAAATTTTTTCACTTTTGTAACTTTTCGTATAAATTCTATGTATGCGTAATCCTCGATAATTTTTTTTTTAATAATCTATAATATATGTAAAAGCCCCTATGGGCGTATAACAACAATAAATAAATAATAAATAATTATTTTCTTTAGAACATAAATTTGTCGTATGTAATTAATAAAGATTTTGTTGACATTGTAGAGAGGTCAAGATTATTTTTTTAATAGTTATAATTAACCAACAAAAATGCAAAATTTGCTTAAAAAAGGAATGCATAAAAACATGTACAAACTTTGGCTGAAAATGCCCACCTATATATAAAGTAAGTGTGGTGTTTGCAACACTGCTCGTCCCTATGATAGTTGAGCGGGCTCTACCGCCGAGCAACGTCCCGAACTTTGACGGAGTTGCGACCCGAAGTGGGTCATTTCAAGGCAGCGCTTTAACGAGCTCTGCTCCGCGCATTCATTAATAATCTTACCGCCAGCTAGGCTGGACGTTTACTTTGTAACCATTTGTATTCAATAAACGACGCTCTCGTATAACGAACTTCTATTGTATTAATTACATATACTCAGTGTGTAGTACTGAGGATAAGATTGAAGACATTATCCCAATCCAGTTCCTGAACGCTACAGTAAGTAAGTTGTGTCTGTCTATACTTACATCCTGTCATGATGATGCAGATGATGCGACTGGTGGTGTGGAGTTCTGTCTCTCTGTCTCCTGTTCTTGAACCAGTTGGAGACCTGCGTGAGGGTCAGTCCTGTTCTGCAGGCCAGGTTCTTCTTCTCGTCAGGAGTCGGATACCTACACAAAATATTTAAATTCAAATAACATTTATTGCACAAGAATACAGAAGAAAATACCAAAAGTTTTTATTTTATTTATTTATTTAGTAGATAAAACATTTGTACAAATTTAGGGTAGTCCCACAAAGCTGTCATATGGCAGCTCGTCTGTAGGTTCTACCAATTAAACATTCTTAAGGGATACATAAGGATATATTTGTAAACACATTTATAGTTTTAAGGAAGCAATAATATTAAGAAGTTTTAAGGAAGATAATTTAAATTACATCTATAAAATATCTCAATATACCTGCCTAATAGCAAGTTAATTTGTTTTTGAAAGATTGTTATTTTTTCTGGTAAACGCATTTTAAAAATTTTGATAAACTAAGTTTATTTTTAATATACTAAGGTTATACCGTTGGTCGTTGGCAGATTTGTTCAATTTTCAAATGACATAATGTTTTATACAACACAAATTTCAAATCGTATAATCATACAACAAAATAAATCAATTTTAGTTCAATTAAAATCATGAAAAAATAAATCGGAGTAGGTACGTGCTTTGTATCAAAAATACTTCAGTTTTTCTATTTATTTAAGATCTTACAAAATTAAATATTTCAGATTTTTTTTACGCACTTCATTGGTTTAGATATTATTGAAAAATCATAAATACTTATGATAAAAAAATACTTACAAGAAGTACACGATATTT
The DNA here is from genome assembly GCA_951813805.1 of Limnephilus auricula. NCBI lineage: Eukaryota > Metazoa > Arthropoda > Insecta > Trichoptera > Limnephilidae > Limnephilus > Limnephilus auricula. Next base: position 17,303,402 of record OX638417.1, read on the forward strand.
AATAATTTATCAGCGTGCGTTTTGAGCATTTTTATTGCTTACTTGAATGTAGGTATATTAATGCAAGTTTTGAATAAAATAAATCGATATTAAATGTTTAATTTTAAAAATTTTATACGAGTAATAATCGATTTTTCTCATCAGAACCTCCCTGTACAGTTGCAAGCATTTTTAAACGTTTATTGTCAGCCGCTCTTAAATATCAAATTATAAAATTTGAAAGCGTATTTCATAACCTTTCCAAAACAGGATAAATTCAGAAATATTCCAATTATTTGGATTTTATTGCAAAACGGAAATATTTCGACCCTCTGGATGGGATCCAAATGAAAGATCACAGAAATATAATTTATGAAAGGTGTTCAGTGGTGAGAGCACCTGCCCGGCAAGGCGAAGGTCCTGGGTTCGAGTCCCAGATGTGACCGTATCTTTTTCTGATTTTTCTGTTTTACATTTTCGATTGAGTTTCGCTGATATTGTCTTCATTAATTAAAATATTATAATTTGGATTTAACTCAGTTAAAAAGTAAAAATAAAAATAATAGTCCTAGACTTGCAGAAAAGTCAATAGATGTCGTATATTAAATAAAAAGTGATAAATTTATCCTGACACTATCTAGATGGCATTTAGTTTGAGTTGATTCTTGCAATCATACACATATCATAGCAGCCAATAAAAATGTGCGTAAGGATATTGAAGATAATGTTGGTAATTCGCAGTCGAAGTATGATAGAGTTAAATGTGGCCGAATCGGAAAGAGATACATTAGCTCAGTAATGAGAGCATCTGCCTGGAAAGCCAGAAACAACAGTAAGCTCTGGCGTTATGAAATTATTTCCTATACCATTCATCGATGAAACTTTAGTGAGTTGTTACGTACACACCCGTGAAGGTTTTTATGTTATACTGATGGCGTTATGACATTTATATAAAAAAATACAATCGAAATGATTGTAGGTATTACATTTAGTTTAGCGGCAGAGAGGGAAGGAGGACCGGGGACGAATGGGAAAGGACACGCAGGGAGAAATAATTTCTAATTTTTTACTTATTTTTTTTTTACTTATTTTAAAAAGAAAGACAAACATTCCCGGGTTACGAATAACCCAACAACATTTGAAAATCTCCTACTACCACCACACTAAGCGGAAGATGTTGCTTGTGTTGTGATGGAGGACTTAGCCAGCCGAGGAATCGAACACGGAACGCCTGGGTGGAACCCAAACGCTATGCCCACTCAACCACTGACCGGTCATTTAAGAGGCTAGACTTTGCACTACACGCGGAACTTTTACGTATTTCATTGTTTGTCATTCTGTCCCGCTCTAAATAAGATAACACACACTTACGTACATGCGAATGCAAAACGTGCGAAAGGGACAACTCCCGTAATCTCTCTTATTTACTTACAGAAATCGCTCGAAAAAGGGTTTCGGGTGAAAACATTTTTCTATACCCAAACTTTCATGAAATTGTAATTTAAAACCAAAAATATGTTTTCGAAAGAAGAAGTTTTGTCGGTATGTTTTTATAATTTTGTAATTCTTTATGAGAATTGAGTTAAAAGCACTTTTTCCTTAAATAATATTTTCAGATAAATTATAGATGTTTGACAGTGAATGTTTACGTTAATTTGAAACGCATCGAAAATTTAAAACATTCCGACATAGCTCTCAACTTCTAGAAGACAATATAAAAAAAAAAAAAACATTTCGTGCCATTTTCGATGTAGAAAAGTGTTTTTTCCCGGGCGTCCTTTTTGTATGGACCGAAAAGCGAAGTATACCGTCCTAAGTGTCGTTCATCGCATGCCGGGTACTCGCTAGTTAATAATTTTTTAAAAATACTCACCGATTTCTGACATAACAGTCCTTCAGGGCGTTTCTGCTTTTCTCTTTGAAGCAATACACGGTTTCTTCTCCGTCCCATATCGTCTTAGGCAGCGGGTACTTCTTTCTTAATCTGTACTTGTCCACAGCACCTGTTATACAAAACACACATTGTTAGATTGATAGACACAATTACCTGACATTTGATCCCCCGAACATTTGACCCCCGTGAAAGTTGATCCCTTGATCCCTTCGCCTGTTGTACCTCGGACAAGATCCTACAGATTTTGTTTGTTTTGCTATAGTTATGGACGAGATTCCCAATTCCCATTGTGAATCTATTACAGTGTTTGTTTACTGTGCTTGTCCAAGTTTTTTGCGTGGTTTATGAATATTTCGATTTAAATATTAAGTGAAAAAGTAAATAAAAATGCCGCCACTAATAAAAAGCAGTATCTGGACTTATTTTGTATGACTATTTATTTAATATAATTTAAAAAAATTTTCAGTATAAAAGCTTTAAACGTAAAATGTTAATAAGTGAGACTAAAAACTGTTTTAGTTTTGTTCTAAAAATATGATTAAATAAAACATATTAAAATAAAATCGATTTTCTATATTTATATACTTATAATTCAAATATCTTTTAAAAAACCTGAAATCCGCATCCGCAGATATAAACCTATAATAATCCGCATACGCATCCGCGGATGTCAAAATTTTTGCATCCGCAACAACCCTGATTTGTAGGAATATAGGGGTCAAAGTGTCCAGGAGCGACAGACGTATGAATCCATCCATACTGCGTTGCTAGCCGACGGGTCTATAGAGAGTCCAGCTGGAGAGGTTTAGGTTAGGTCTCTTACCAGTCTCTTCCGGTAAAAACCTAGACAAACCTTGCCCCATGTATCCGGGCACCACTGCTAGGTCACCAAACGTAGCAATCCCAGAGGTGTTGGTTTTCCTCGCCTATACACGGAGAAAAATGTTATTCGAAAAAAAAAATCATTTTAATAGTAAAAACGGGACTGAAGTTCTTACGAACAAATTAACAGTGTTTCAATGTTTATTGTCGGGAAAATGTAAGAATATTTTTTTTAGTATACGTACGAAATTACGAATATCAACAAATTATTCTTACATGTTCCCGCCAATAAATATTGAAACCCTGTCAATTTGTTCATAAGAACTTCAGTCCCGTTTTTACTATTAAAATGATCGTTTTTTTTAGAATAACATTTTTCTCCGTGTATAGGCGAGGAAAACCAACACCCCTGGGTTTGCTACGTTTGGTGACTTAGCAGTGGTGCCTCCCAAATTGATCCTCACATCTAAATATCACACAATGTATTGTCTATTGAGCGCTCTACATATCATGCTTGGCTACAAATCGCAAAGGATTCGGCAGCCGGTTGTGCCTGCTAAAGATGCAATTTGTCACACAGCCCCGCATGATGGGCTGGTTGCAGCATGGTTTTCAGACCTCTTTATTCCGCCATCCCATTTGAGAGTAGTGAGGACTTACCCAAGGGTCTGCCTCGGACCTTTTCTGCCTCTCTGTAATGCGCCCTAAACCACAGGGCCTGCAGTTCTGGATGGTATCGCGGACTGAATTGCTGGGATTCCAGCACCACGTACAGCTCTTGGTAGACACCTCTGTGGAATGCCACCAGAGCTCGAGCCCTGGAAAATAAAACCAACAAATGTTCATATTAAATATATTAAAGTATTTATTTGTATATTAACCTCTGGAAAGCCAGGTTTAAAAAAAAAATCAAACCTCACTTCAGAATTTTTTTATGTCGCATTTTATAAGTTTACAGTAACAATTCTTTCAGATTTTGGTAGTTTATACAACTGTTTTTACTGTTTTTAGATTTTCACGGCCAAAAGCATTTTCGTTGTTTGTTTTTAAGGTGTTATGCCGTGTTGTGCTACCTCCTTCTTTAGCCGACGTTTCGGACAGCGTTGCAGTGTCCATCATCAGGGCAGATCCGGCAGATCCGTCGATGTATCTGCCGGATCTGCCCTGATGATGGACACTGCAATGCTGTCCGAAACGTCGGCTAAAGAAGGAGGTAGCACAACACGGCATAACACCCCAAAAACAAACAACGAAAAAAACTGTTTTTACTAATAATATTATTTTGTGATAGAAACTCGTAAACAAATAATGATATAAAAAAATCATTTTCATAGGTGGCCACCGGTGGGCAAACGGCCAAAATCTTACATTGACTCCAGCGTCCTTGAGGTGATTTCCCACAAAAACGGCGCCCTACAAATTATCCAATTAGTGTATTTTTACGCACCAGATTTTCAGGTCCGGGTTTAGTGTTTCCTATAGGAAAAACTAAACCCTTTCACACACTTTTCCATAAAAATGATCATCTAGTAAATCCACGCTATGCAAGTGTATAATATAAGTATAATTAATACAAAACAATACAAGAACAACATGTTAACCTACCAGACTATTAAATGGGAAAATAATTCACCGTCTCCAAATATTTTCATATCAGAGGGTTCGGTTCAGTATTAATACCTAATTTGACCGATAAATCCTTCTGATCCCTCAATATAAATATTTAAAAAATCTTTCGTAATCCTACATGTATTTAAAATGACTGATTTTTGCATTTTTATATACAAAATCTTTGACAAATCTAATACGCCTAAATTTTTAATGAAAGATCTAGGTATAATGCCAGTAGCCGAAATAATAAATGGTAATATTTTTATAGTCTGAGAATGCCAAATTCTTTTAATTTCATTTCCTAAATCTGTATACTTTCTTATTTTTTCAGAAACAGATTTTTGAATATTACAGGAATTTGGAATAGCTACATCAATAATATAAGTTATTTTTTTAATTTTGTCATGTAAAACTATATCAGGTCTATTATGACCAATTGGTCTGTCTGTTAGTATAGTTTTATCATAGTAAATTTTAAAGAAATTATTTTCTAAAAATTTTTTAGTTTTATTATTATTGTGGGAAGTTTAGATCACATATGTTTTAGTCGTCCATCTCTCTTGGACTACACTAGAGCCTTTAAATGTTGCACAAAAAATTGTCTTAAAAATAATGTTTAACAGTGATTGAACAGCGGCTGAGAATAAAAGTTTAAAAATACTTGCAATTGTACAGGGAGGTTCCAATGAGAAAGATCGATTATTCGCCGTATCAAATTTTTTAAAATTAAAAATTTAATATCGATTTATTTCATTCAAAACTTGCTTTAATATATACCTACATTCAAGTAAACAATAAAAATGCTCAAAAAGCACGATGATAAATTATTAAATATCGTGTAAGTATTTTTTGATCAGAAGTATTTATGATAATTCAATAATGTCTAAATGTTCTCGGGTTTATTTTTTAATGGTTTTAAATTGAACTAAAATGAAAATTCTGAAAAGTGTCTTTACTAGATTATGTATTGATTAAAAATGATGTAAAAAAGAGTCAATACGTCTACGTTCTCGGATTTATTTTTTAATGATTTTAATTGAACTAAAATTAAAATTTTGAAAACTGTACTGACTAGATTATGTATTTTTTATTTTTTTTAAAAAGAAAGACAAACATTCCCGGGTTACGAATAACCCAACAACATTTGAAAATCTCCTACTACCACCACACTAAGCGGAAGATGTTGCTTGTGTTGCGATGGAGGACTTAGCCAGCCGAGGAATCGAACACGGAACGCCTGGGTGGGACCCAAACGCGATGCCCACTAAACCACTGACCGGTCTATTGATATATTTTATTGTATGATTATATGATTTGAAATTGGTGTTGTTTAATAGAATCTATTATGGACATAGTACAAAGCAAGCGATATGTAAGCCTGCTCTAGCATAATCTTCTTATTATATAAAAGAAAGTCGGGTTAGTTACACCATTTATAACTTAAGAACGGCTGAACCGATTTGTATGATCTTTAATTTGTTGGATTTGTCTCCGTCCCGATTAACAGAATACCTCTTAAAACATCGGAAATAATTTCTGGAAAAATAATTATGAAGAAAATAAAAATTTTCATATATTTTGTATGGAACGGCTTTTCAAATAATGTGCGTTGGTCGACATAATTTGAATCAATTCGAATTGTCAATGGTGTAGTGTGCAGAACATATCGTGCTTAGTCAACAGCTCAATTTCATTTTTTGAACTTAGAGTAGGTACCTATTTATTTTAACGTAATTTTAACTTAATTTATTTCAGCTAATAAATTAAACACAGCATTTATTGATTCTGAGGCGGTACGAAGTTTGCCTGGTCAGCTGGTATTAAAATAATTGTGAATAGTGGTAGGTATGTGTCGCGTTAATTACAGTGAAAAGATTAGGTATTTACCAAGATCATATAATCGTAAACATTTATTCTGCAAGGCGCCACCATTACTTAAAATTAAATTGTTTTATATTTACATTATATAATTATTACGTTTGGTACGAGAGCGAAAGTCCTGTCGTTGAAAATGCCGTTGTTTATAATTATCACTGTTTTGTTTATGCCTTTAGATTTAAGAATTACACTACATAAATTTGGCGCCTACTTATATTATTGTAAGAATTTATATTGCTGTATTTTGTAATGTAAGAATGTTTACACATAACATTTAGAAGTATGGTTAATATGGTTATAACTACGTATTGATTTTAGAGTGGAAAATACTCTTAATATCGCCATATCGACCACCATTCAGAATTGAAACGTTGCTTGAAATGGCTTTAGCCGTGTTTAGTGACTACATCTGAATAGCCAGGTACTTCCCCACCTTCCTCTTCCTCGTCTCCTTCTCTTTCCCACTTACCTTCAACCTCATAACATACCCCAATTGGGGATGCCATAGTCTCACTGGCTCCAGACGGGAGCAGTTGGGACTCTTGTGAGGTATTTACTATAAAAAAAACCCTTATTTCTGTACGGTGTGCAAACATGGACACTTATGCCTTGTTCTGACTGGGAGAGAATTTAGTCGAGTAGCTGATATATTAGTAACTAAACGTGTCCGAACCCCACGATTTTAGTAGAGTCGGCTAGTCAGCTCTTTAGTAGATTGAATCCGGTGACCGGTCTACTAAGTGGAAACTTTTTAAGTGTATGAATATTGAGTACAAACTTTTCATCGGATGTTAATTCCTCACATGATAATTCATCATGTCTCGAAGCGTTGAAAACTGATAATTGGGGGTTTTTAGGTTAGGTTAGGTTAGGTTAGGATAGGTGAGGTGAGGGGGGGGGGAATGGAAGGGTAGGTTAAGGTGAGTTATGATGTGATGAATTATCATGTGAGGAAGTATCGTGTCTGAATAAACTTACTATGGAAATTCAGACGCTGAGAACCATTGAATCCATTTGGTTCTATTTTTTCGGCGAGTAGAGTCCCCCTCCACGTGACAAGCGCAGTTCATTCGTAGACGTTAGAGCAAAAATGCTACTCTAAAATTTTTTATTTTTGCGTCTATTAGTCTATTTTCGTGTCCATAGTTTATTTATTTTCATCTCATTAATTTAGTCTTCCAATTCTTCTAAAATAAGAATTACAATCACCTTAATTAGCGTATTTAGGTACTTTATTGCGTTGCAGCCCGTCATGTCGCCACGTGTCGCTTACTAATGAAGTCTACTTGACAGCAGTGCGAACGCTTTTTGGTGAGTCAAGTAGCGAGTTACTCGCCACTCGACTTACTACTTGTCAGGTCAGAACAAGGCATTAGAGTCAGCGAAAGAAAGCAGGTAGATGCCCTCTTAATGTGGTGCTGGAGAAAAATTCTCAGGATTCTATGGAGAACCAGACGCACAAATGTATCCATCCTGGAAGAACTAGGAATCCACATTAGACTTTCAACTATCTGCCTACAACGTATCTTAAGATACTTTGGACACGTTGCTCGCCAAACTGAGGACTCCAACTTGGAGAAACTCATAGTATACAACTGCTAACCCTATACAAATCGCAAGTGCGCCCCATGGTTGAATTTGGCAGCCACCTCTGGTCTGGAGCTCCACAATACTTTGAAAATAACAATCGACTCGTGCAAAAACGGGCGATACGTTTGATTTGCAATCTTTAGAGAACAGGCGGTCGGGTGGGAATGCCGTCCTTGTTCTACCGGTATTTAAATGGAAGACGCTCCGAGGAACTAGCATCATTGATCCCATTGGCACCGGTGAATAGTCGGGAAACACGCCAAACGCGCGCCCAATATATGTACACGGTTGACATTTGTCGCATGAGAACGGGTCGTTTCTACGAGATCTCTTCAAGACCCATGTTAACTCCTCCCTCTCCTCAAAAAGACCCTCCACACAGCATCTTAACAAATGACAGAGGCCCTGAGGGAAATTGTTTTCCTCAGGGCCTCCTCTGTGTGAAAAAAAAGTCCCTACCAAAGTGTTTGGTAGAAGAAGCAGAGGATGGTCTCCAATGAGGAGTGACCAAATATCATTGGTGTTCGGTACTAGAGTGTCCTCGGCTCTCCATGCAGTGCAGAACCGCGAGGAGTGCAGGATCCTTGTCCACCATGGAAAATGGAGTATGAGTCACGGTCCCCAGCAATGAGGAACCGATTTGAGAAGAAGACATCACTGAGATAGAGAATATCACCAATAAGTATCACTATCTAAGTAACAACTCTATAAGTGTTCAAGCCATGTCTTCAGGGGAATCCCAGAATTCTTCTAATATGAAAAATCTGACGCCAGTGACGAATGCTGACCCATAAAAATCAAAACACGAGTCAGTCAAATATTTTTATATATCTGTTCTCACGGGCTAATGTAACAACACTATCAAGGTTTAATTTAGTCTGAGATATGTAACACGATATGAAACTATAAACAAAATCATTTTCGTATTTTAATTGAGATATTTGATAACAAGAGACACAGAGATAAGAATTGAGAGACACGAAAATATTATCATATCATTGCTCTGATGTTATTTTTTATTATTATTTTTTTTTTATATTAACTCCGCACAGGAGGACCGGAGGAAAATAACCTCTCCCAGGAGGGTCTTTTTGAGGAGAGGATATGGGCCTTGAAGAGTTGTAGGTGGCAGAAACAGAGGTTGGCAAATCATTCCACGGCCCACCATTTGACGAATTAATGTCAACCGTGTATGCATATACGTTGGGCCCGCGTTTGATGTGTTTCTCGACAATTTGTCGGTGTCTAAGGTGTCAGTATCGCTATTTTGTTGGAGCATCTTCCATTGTAATACCGGTAGAACAAGGACAGCATACCTACTTGACGCTTGTGCTCTAAAGATGCTCAGCTTGTTAAAGTATCGAATCTATCAAACGGACGAACCCTTTCGCTCAGAATCAAGTGTTTTTCATGTATTTTAGGGCTCCGGACCAAAGGTGGCTTCCAAATATTTTTTAACATAATATTTATATATATATATATATATATCGATTACTAGCGAATCGTAATTTTACATACATAAAGCAATACATGGTTTGATTAATTACAGTGAAGAGTTAGAAGTGAATAAAATACAGGTAAGTAACAGAAAATATAAAGACACATAATATAGGTTAGATAAAATACGAGTTGACAAAATGTAGGTAATACAGAATATAAATAAAGTAAAAATAGATAGCCTGCCAATATCCTCCAAATCAACAATAATAGGTAAAAATAAAAATGTATAAAATTGGTATTTACAATAGTTTATGAATTAGTAGAAATAGTTCGCACATACGGCGTTTAAAGTTTGCCAAATTCAAATTATTGTCAAATAGGTACATCAATATTGATAAAATATTGGTTACCAAGACTATGTAATCGTTGTATTCGGGAATGCAATTTATAGTTAGAATAAGATGTGTGTATATAAAATGTTAATGTTTGTCTAGTAGTTCGTGTAGGTACATGTAGATTTATTAAATGCAAGAGTTCACAGCAATCAAATTTAAAGTTTAATAATTTTAATAAAAGGTTATGTCGGTTATTTTTCGTCTGTTTTCTAAAGTTGGAATATTTAAAATTAAAATATTAAATTAATTTAAACTAAATAAAAATCATATCAACCTTAGAACACTTTCATTCCCTCTCAGCAACTCGTTCGGCGGAAGACTCCAAAGAAACGTGGCCAACTTTTCCACATCACCCTTCTGCATCAGAGCTTCACACATACACTGCACCTGATCAGGACTAAAATTAGGTCCTCGTCTCAATCCAGTGCTACCAATACCTCCAACAGAGGCCCCAAAAAACCCAGAACCAAGATTCACATCGACATCTTCATTAGGAAAATCCACATCTTGAAATTGTCCAGATTTTTCATGATGAAGTTTGCTGGAACTGTTGTTGCAAGAGCTGTTAATTCTATCATTAACCAATTCGTGATCATCTATTATCAAAGAAGAACTGAAGTATTCACTATTGTTGCTCTCTTGCAATCTATTTGTTGAATATTCAGTCTTTTTTAATGAATCTTGTTGTTGATTTTGTCCCAAAATTGGATAATAACTATTTTCACAATGTCTTTTTGATTGTTTATAGAAATTGTTGTTGTTTTCTTGAGCGCACGAGCTTAAATCTTTTTTGGTATCATTGTTATTGTTTGAGAAATAACTATTGCTTGTCATGTTATCTTGTCTGTTATTTTCTGAAATTTGGTTGCTTTGGCCAAAAGCTTTCTTTGGTGTGTCAAAATAGTGTTTTTGTTGGAGTACACCACTGTTTGCTATCGTCTTTTGGCTGTCCCATGGTGTTTGAAGGAGTGGGATGTGAAGTAGTGTTGAAGGAGAGTTTCTCAAAGGATCTGTTTGTGACAGACTGCTTCCCACGCTTGAGCTGCAGTCGGACGATGGTGATAGTCTGTCTGAAGATGATGATTCTGATTTTCTTGAGTTCATTTTGACTTTGTTTTGATGTCAATTCATTTACAAAAAAGCGCAACACAACATATTAGACTTCATCTATTACTTACTGCAAAATGTATTTTAACTGTAGGTATCATTTTAAAATTTTTGAGCTTTCATGTAAGCAGGTATTTTGGTGTATATATTGTTTGTGGCATTCACTCAAATTACTCGTAAAAGTAGGTAAAGTTTTTGTTAACAAAATATTCCGACACTATATTTTAAATAACCCGACACTGTTATATTGTCCAAATGATTGAATTTTTTTAATAAATCATAAAGTTTATCCACTGAAGCGATTTAGATCCTAATTTGGACCGCTTTTATTTTTCTGCGATTGATATCGGTCCAAAATTGGACCACATTTAACGAACCTACAAATATGGGATAAACAGTAAAATCTCGGTGGATTCATTAGCTTTCAACCGCAGTAAACAGTTTATATGTTTCCATATTAATATTTTTAGGAATGATATTAATTAATTCGAATGGCCAAATCAAAAACTGAACACCAATTGCTCCAGTGGATAATAAAATATCGAATTTATACTCAATTCGGTAATTTTAGGCACATATAACGGAAATTACACCTTGTTTTAACAATTACTTTTTTTAGATTAATTCCACACAGGAGACCCGGAGGAAAATATTTCCCTTCAGGGCCTGTGTCATCTCTGATGATGCTGTGTGAAGGGTGTTTTTAGGGTTGGGTGGAAATCTGTGGGTCAGTTTGTCCAGGAGTGACGGACGTACGAATCCATCCCTCCCACTGCGGTGCAAGGCGATGTTCCGAGAGAGTCCTGCTGGAGAGGTCAAACGCCTCCTTTAAGATGGAGTTATACGCCAAATTACTATTTAGATTTATCTTTACTACGAATCGGTTTACATTATGAATATGAAAAAATATGCTATGGATACGTTAAAGCTTTTCCTACCTTCTCTATTTATTAGAATTAAAATATAACTATTAATTACGTTACAAAAAATATAAGCGTAATGTACTAAATAATTAGTTTTTTCATTAGATAAATATGAAGTTATATAAGAAACAATTAAGGCTAAGATTATTTTTGACAATTTCCATTGACTACTTTTTTTCATTCTTGTAAAATTATTCACAAAAAATATAAAAAACAACTTTGGCGCTACTTTCCTCGTGCGGATAATACCAAAAATACGCGGAGTGCTAAAGGGGTAAGAAGTCAAATATTTCTGGCGTTTATGTTCCTCTTAAGGGGATACCCGGCGGTGATTTTTCCATACAAACGTATTCCATATTTATCCCTCTGGATTTTAACCCTAGAGAAAATATTGTTTTTACATAAAATAGATATCAACTACTAGCGTGTCGGTACTTTTTGTTTTTTTTGATAAGTTCTTTTAATAGAAGTTATGACCTTCCAAAAATCAATAAAATTTACTGGTTTAAACGCCGTCAAAAGACGTTCAGTATACAAACTAGACAATGTTTTTTTAAAAAAAGCAAAACGAACAGACAGAATAGTTTTTTCTTATGTAGTTAGTAAAATAAAAAAATTGAAAATCAGTCCACTTTTGGAGGAGAAAAGTGGGGAATGCAAAACCTCGATTTTAGTTAGGTATTAGTAGCCCGAGGTGCATTTGTCTCTTTTGCTCAATATCCGGTGGAGTAAGAGCAACAGTGACAGCAACAATTTAGTAAAATCTATTTTTCAAATTTCTCCACCACCCGGGTATCATCTTAATGATTAAAATAAATTTACTCGCGACCTCTGGATTTGTAGGCAAGGTTCGTAACCACTCAACCACGGAGGCCGTCAAGTTAGAGTTTATTCTATTATATACATCTTATGTTGAAATGTTGTGAAAATTAAAAAAAAATGTGCATAATAAAAATGCAGTGGTTAGTAGAGTGAGCAAGAATCTCACGACGAATGCTCAGGTTGCATTTAAAGATGCACTATATAGTTCTAACATGTTAAATAACAGAACCAAATGTGTTTTTAATAATTTTCGGAACATACTTCGCGATTTTTTTTCTATTGAGTGAATTTAATATAAATACCGTTTCGGCTTAACAATGTATAGATATTATCTTAAAAACAGATATTTTTTAGGAATTTAAAAAATGAATTTGTCCAAGAGAAATTTGTTATAAATTGGTTGAAATCAGGAATGCCGCATCTTAAAATGATACCCGGTGGTGCAGAAATAGATTTTACTAAAATATTGCTGTCACTGTTGCTCTTACTCCACCGGATATTGAGCGAAAGGGACAATGCACTGACACCTAACTAAAATGGAGGTTTTGTATTCCCCACTTTTCTCCTCCAACAGTGGACTGATTTTCAATTTTTTTTTACCAACTACATAAGAAAAAAACTATTCTATGTCTGTATGTTTTGCTTTTTTTAAAAAAACATTGTCTAGTTTGTATACTGAACATCTTTTGACGGCGTTTAAACCAGTCAATTTTATTGATTTTTGGAAGGTCATAACTTCTATAAAAAGTAACTTATCAAAAAAAAACAAAAAGTACCGACACGCTAGTAGTTGATATCTATTTTATGCAAAAACAATATTTTCTCTAGGGTTAAAATCCAGAGAGATAAATAGGTAATACGTTTGTATGTAAAAATCACCGCCGGGTATCCTCTTAAGGCCCGGCAGTAGGCGTTCAAAAATAAGAAGAAGGGGGGATAGGTAAATACGAATGTTAGAAGGAGCGTGCTAATATTAAAAACGATAATATTAAAGCGAAAATTATGAAAATATTTAATAAAACACTGCTGGTTTAAAATAGAGCAAAAATCTGTCAACAAATCGTCACCGTGGTTGGATAGGGTTATGACTACGTTTTACAATGGAAAGGACTTTGGCACATAAGAAGATGTTCTTAAGTGTCAAAGTCCTTACTATTGTAAAGTGTAGTTAGAATCCTATCCTAATAAGGTGACGAAATGGTTGCATTTAAAGATACACTGCGAATTTTTTCATCGCCATAACAAGTTAATTGCAATTTGGGAGGCGGGAATGGGTACCGCCGCCCCGAGAACCATTTATTGGATAACCAACACCTCTGTCATAGGTCACCCCAAGTGGTTCGCTACGTTTGGTGACTTAGCAGGGGTGCCCGGGTTCATAAGGTAAGGTTTATCTAGGTCTTGGCGGCGGATGATCTAGACACACTAAACCCTAGATTCATACACAAACCTCATACCCTTTTCCTTCTCAGAACTTCCTCTTCTTCTTTTCCTTAAAAATACCCTCCACACAGCATCCCCAAAGATGACATGGGCCCTGAGGGAAATTATTTAGTGTGGACCTAATGTAAAAAAAAAGTTAAATAACTCAAAAATGTTTTTTTTAATAGTTCTCTACAATAACATATATTTTTTAGGAATTTAAAAACTAGGTGTTCAAGAAAAATCTGTCATAAATCGATAGAAATGCGACTTAATTACACACTTGTTTTTAAATAGCAGCACTAAATTAACATTTAAACAATTAGTTGGGTATTTTCGTTGTTTGTTTTCGGGGTGTTATGCCGTGTTGTGCTACCTCCTTCTTTAGCCGACGTTTCGGACAGCGTTGCAGTGTCCATCATCAGGGCGGATCCGGCAAATCCGTCGATGTATCGATGTATACGGCATAACACCCCAAAAACAAACAACGAAAATGCTTTTGACCGTGAAAAGCTAAAAACGTATTAATTGGGTACTTTAAATGTTTACTATTAACAGATCACGACTTGTTTTATTAGTATTGTTTATAAATATCATTGTTAGTCATCTAAAACACTGCCCTCTAAAATATAACACAAATATTCACAATTTATTATTATTGTTTAAAAAACGAAGCACTATGTAATAATTTTCACGCTTTCACAGTAAGTTAACTAAATGTCCACTTATATATTATTATTTATTTATAGTAACTTTTTTTAACAAAGTATTAATAATGGTTGTTATTTGTTATTGTTTACTTCTGTTAACAAAAGCTCGTTGCAAAGCTTGCGCTAGTTACGCGAGGCGACCACTCGGCGATAGTCTGCTTTCAAAACTGACATGCAATGAAGTGGGATAGAAATGGGTAGCAAGGTAAGGTATGTACCCGCCTACTATGGTACTGTCACTAGCTCTAAAAGCTCTGCAGATAATAGCTCTAGCTTCTAGCTCTCGGTGAATACGGCAAGTAATAATAATAATAATTGGATGATTTGTATAGCGCTGTTTATTGTGAAAATCAGCTCAAGGGAGCTGTACAAATTTATAATATATATACCTACCTTCAAGTATTTCTATCTTACTTCTAAATACAGTCTATAAAAACTATTATAACAACAGATTGCATCCACAGATTCGTCGATCACTAATACAAAACTATATGTGATAAATATTATTTATTTTTAACTTTTTAACTTAAAGAGTTAAACCTCAAATTATAATATTTTAATGAATGAAGATAATATTAGCGAAAGTCAATCGAAACAGAAAAATCAGAAAAAGATACGGATACATCTGGGACTCGAACCCAGGACCTCTGGCAATCCGGGCCAACGCGCTATCCACTGCGCCAACGTATCCTTTTTTAATTTTTTAATATTAAGCAAAAACAACACTAATTTTTAAAAAATGCAAGATGGTTTAAAACAGTATTGTAGAGTAAAGGGATACGTTGGCGCAGTGGATAGCGCGTTGGCCCGGATTGCCAGAGGTCCTGGGTTCGAGTCCCAGATGTATCCGTATCTTTTTCTGATTTTTCTGTTTCGGATTTTCGATTGACTTTCGCTAATATTATCTTCATTCATTAAAATATTAAATATTATTTATTTATTTATTGTAGTTATACGCCCATAGGGGCTTTTACATAGATTATAGGTGATTTCTCACAAAAACGGCGCTCTACAAATTATCAAATTATTATTATAGATTATAAAATAATATGTTATCGAGGATTACACGTACATAGAATTTATACCAAAAGTTATAAAAGTGAACATTTTTAAGAATATACATATACAAGTAGTTTTTGAAGAATATAGCGTAAAACCATGAAATATTTTAAACAATAGAACATTTGACAATAACATAGAACAAAATATAATATTAAACATTACAATAACACGTCAAATCGTTAAATATATTATATCATGTTACAATAATTTGTAGGATTCCACAAAGTGTTGGTTTAAATTGTATTTTAGATTATAAAGGGAATCAGCGAATATATCTACAATACCACCAAACTTGTTGCCTAAATTATGCATCCTATTGGTAAGTGAGTGTGATTGATAGTTGGTTGTGTATGTGTTGCAAAAGAATGTTAGATTTTGTCTAGTATTCCTTGTCGGTACATGGAGTTTAAAAGTAGCAACGATGGCAGGGCTGTCAATTAGGTTGTTCATGACTCTGTATAATAAAATTAAGTCTGAAGTGCTTCTTCTGTCAGACAGCGTAATTAAATTAACTCTATTCATCAAACTTACGATACGATTGTACCACCCCAGCCAGGAGCAATCCTGTCCCGGTAAGACCGGTACACCAGGGGGCACTGATTTGTTAGGACCAGGAACAAGTGCTCTGAGGATGGGAAGGAGGTTGGAGTTTAATCGACCGGTATACATGGCAACCTAATAAGCCAATATTGGAATTTAGGATGGGCAGGAATAAAGGAATGATTCTTTATGCCTTCCTTCTTCTCGGCTCTTCTTGGATCTCCCTGTCCCTTCGTAGTTTTTTCTTCTATCTTCTTTTCTATTCTTGCTTCTTCTTGTCTCTTCTGGGATCCTTTCATCTCCCCGTGACCCTTTTTACTTATTCTTGTGTCATCTTGCCTCTTCTTGATTCTTCTCATCTCATCTGGGCTCTGCTTGGCTTTTCTTGTATCTTAATATTTCTTCTTGGCTCTTCATGCATCTTGGATCTTCTCGTCTCTTATTGTCTTTACTTGTCCCTTCTTGCCACCTCTTGGATCAACTCATCCTTGCCACCTATTGGATCAACTCATCATCAAACTTACATAAATAATGTTTTCTATTAGAATTTTGAGTTCGAAATTTAAGTTCCTAAGAAATTTGTGTTGAACAATTTGTACAATGATTTGACTAATAAAAAAATTGTAAAATGCATTTGACTAATGAACGCGATGCTGAGTTTAAAAGTACCTACAGATATTATTTTTATTTATTTTATACATATACAGGAAATATACAGGACCATATTTAGCTAGCAGATCACTTAAGATTAACACTGTTTATTTTTTATTTACGGGGGTTTCTCACCATCCTCCCAATAGCTTATCTACACTAATAATGAATATTTTCGATTTACGATTAATTTATTTATTAAGTTGGAGTTTATAATACGGTACTCGAACCTATGAATAGTGGCCATATATTGGATAAGTTGGCCGAGTTTTCTAACCACTGCGAGTATTTTATTTTTATTTTTAATAATATTCGTTATTAGTGTAGATAAGCTATTGGGAGGATTGTGAGAAACCCCCTTAGAGAAATTTAGATACAGTTTGCATGCAGAGGACTTAATTGGGAACACATGTTATTATATTAATAATATGATTAATAATTGGTAATTGTGATTATATGTGGTTGATACAAAGTTATTTGTTTAATTTAATGCATAACACACTACTATTCTGAGTAACTAACTAACCCCGCAGGGGTAGGCAGAGAGGACGAACCGCCAAACAACTCGGTCTTGGCACACACTCCTTGCCTCATTCAAATTCATACATGCTCTTCTATTATTGCTATGAAATTGTTCAATGCTCTACCAAATCAAAACAAAAAAATAAAGCAAAAATGTGTATATTTAAAACAAAAGTCATAACATGGCTGAGAGATCAAAGTAATAATCAACTTACAAACATTATGAAGACGATGTAAAGACAATTCAAAACTAAATACAAAAGTTTAAATAAAACTACAGGCCGCCTCAGAACACGAAGCCCTAGTGAGGAGGACTGTGAAAAAAGACACAAAATTTATTTTATACCTACATAATGTACAATATTTATTATTATTGTAAGTAGGTAGAAAAAGAAAAGAAAAATTGAACACAAAATATTTTGAAAAGTGTTTATTTGCACAAAATTTTATTTTATTCATTTGTGTTGTTTTATTACAATTACTATGCATTTATCTATTTTGAAATTTTTTATTTATTATTATTTTTTTGTTGTTATAAATTCAATATTATTATAGTGGTTTACAAAAAGTTATTTGTTTCATTTAATTGAAATTTAAAATTTTCAGAATTAACAATATTATCTTCAACTAATGTTTTTTCCATATTGTTGGCAGGTACCTTTTTTCATCGGAAACAATTATTCAAAGAATGTATTTGTTACCTGGTCTCGGAAAAATACATCGGATTTTATTTTTTATGTAACACCTATTGACTTTTTATAAAAGTCTAAATGAATATTCAAATTTTTATGAGAAAAACTCACTTATGAAAAAAAAATTCGAAGTTAATATTGTTAATTCCGAAATTTAAAATATATATCAAGTTTGACAAATATGACAGTCTCATAATAGGACGCAATTGCTGAATTGGATAAAGCGTATATTCCGGTTAAATGTGAGGTTCTGGGTTCGAGTCCCAGTTGCGACCATTATCTTTTATTATTTTTCTGTATCTTGTTCATTTTCATATTTAAAAAAATAGATTATTATTGTTATCTTCTTCTTCAATGATAACATTAATAAATCATAGAAACTTTCGCTGAATCCTTCCAAAATTTTTTTACATGAATTTTATTGTATTGGGTAGGTATTAAATTATTTTGATAAATTCTCTGCATCCCTTTACAATTGAAGCACCATTCCGACAATGTGAGACGGGTACAACCTTCCTACCCAAGCATAAGCTCCGCCCTCTGTGTAAGGGTTCGGTATTATTGGGAGAGCCTAACGGAAGCTCTGGTTGCTAGGCAACCGTCGGCCAATCACAGGGCGAGCTCTCCACCGAGTTCTTTTTTTAAATATCCCCAGGTAGCGCCCTTAAAAAACCTATTATACCTGTTTTCAGAATTTATTTTGGGATTTTTTGGTGTGTGAGTATTGGATCTGTATGTGTTTTTTTTAAAATGTGAATGCAGTTCTAGAGTACCTACCGACTTTTATTAAGGGAATATAATATGGCATCCCCAGTTGGGGTGAGGTTGAACGGATTGGGAAGGGGAAGGAGATGAGAAATGTGAAGGTTGAAACATTTCGGCAATTCAGATCTAGTCATTGAACACGGCTATTGAGGCGGCCTACGTGGTCGAGGGTTAAGGGTCCCGCCGTGCGCAAGTAAATTTTACTTTACTGATTTGTGTTATTTAACAATTTAATCATTAAAAAATATATATGGTATATTTGCGGCACGTTCCTGAGTGGAAGACACTCTCAGTATCACCCTGGTGTAAGACCACCATTCAGAATTGAAACGTTGGTAGATCTGGATAACCTGTACTTCACCGCCTATCTTCAGCCTCAGAACATGTACCCCAATTGGGAATGCTATAGTCTCACACAGGTAATTTAGGATTGAAGCGTTGCTTGAAATGGCTTTTGCCGTGTTTGGTGACTAGATCTGAATAGGCAGGTACCTGGTAGTTTCCTTCTCTTCCCCACTGCCTTTAGCCTCACAACATACCCTGGTTGGGGACGTCACAGTCTCCGGCGGTCACATGGAGAAAAATGTTATTCTAAAATAGATCATTTTATTCGTAAAAACAGGACTGAAATTCTTACGAACAAATTAACCGTGTTTCAATGTTTATTGGCGGGAAAATGTAAGAATATTTTGTTGGTATACGTACGAAATTACGTATACCAACAAATTATTCTTACATGCTCCCGCCAATAAACATTGAAATCCTGTTAATTAGTTCGTAAGAACTTCAGTCTCATTTTTAACCGTTTTTGCAAATAAAATGTTCGTATTTTATAATAAAAAATTTCACCGTGTACCCCAATTGGGGACGTCACAGTCTCCCTTGCCACTGGCGGTTGGAAGCAGTTGGGGCTCTTGTGTGGTATTCACATAAAAAATAAAATAAAATATCCAATTGGGTAGTTAGGTGTGTTGTGAGCTTGAAAGGAAGGTTGGAAAATAACTGGATATTCACATCTGAGTCATAACACACGGTTAAAGACATTTCAAGCAACTTTTCAATTCTGTATCTTCCACTCTTAAACAAGTAGAATTAATTGAAAAATCACACAAATTGAAGAAGAATCAAAAAGAAGAAGATGGAGAGATACGACAATACGAACGAAGGAGCGAGCGCGCTAACATTAAAGACCATAAAATTCATTCGAAAATTGTGAAAATATTTAATAAAAGACGACTCGTTTGAAAAAGAGCAAAAATCTCGCGGGGGCTGTGTCAAATAGCATTTAAAGAAACATTGTGAATTTTTTCATATATATAACTTGTAAAATAACAGAAAAAAACGTGTAAATAATAATTTTCGGAGCATACTTTGCGATTTATTTCTATCGAGGGAATTTCAAATAATTACCGTTTTGGCGTGGGGAATGTATAGATACTATCTTAAGAGGCTAGACTTTGAACGACACGCGGAACACCCGCGACTGTCATTCTGTCCCGCTCACAATAAGCTAACGCACACTTACAATACATGCGAATGCGAAATGTGCGAATGAGACAACGCTCAAATTTACATACAGAAATCGCTCGAAAAGGGGTTTATGGAGAATACACTTTTCTACACCGAAACTTTAACGAAATTGAAATTTTAAAAAATATATATTTTTTAGAAAGAAGAAGCTACGTCGGTAGCTTTTTATAATTTAATAATTCTTTATGAGAGTTGAGTTAGCAGCACTTTTTCCTTAAATAATATTTTTTGATAAATCGTACAAGTTTGACAGTGAATTTTTACGTTAATACGAAACGCATCGAAAATTCGAAAACATACCGACATAGTTTTTACCCTCTAGAAGGCAGTCTAAAAAAATATATTCATTTTGTGCAATTTTCGATGTAGAAAAGTGTTTTTCCCGGGCGTCCTTTTTGTATGGGCCGAAAAGCGAAGTCTATCATCTTAATGAATAACATATTTTTTTAAGAACTTAAAAACTTCAAACGTTTATGGAAAACATGTAAGAAATCGGTAGAAATTGGCAGAGCGGCCCGGTTAATAAAATTTATTTGCGAACGCCGGTTGATATTTGAACCCGAGACCTCTGAATTCGTAGCTGAGAGCCTGTCAAAGAGCGAATTGATATGATATTATATTATTTAAGATTTTCACGACCAAAAGTATTTTTGTTTTTTATTTTTGGGATGTTATGTCGTGTCACGCTAACGCCTTCTTTAGCCTCCATTTCAGACAACGTTATAGTGTCCATCATCAGACACACATCTGCCCTGATGATAGACACTGTAATGTTGTCCGAAACGTCGGCTAAAGAAGGGGTCAGCGTAACACGACATAACATCCCAAAAATAAACAACAAAAATGATATTATATTGTTTAAGCTTTTAGCGTAGGTACCTATTTAAAACAAAAAGCATCCATTGTTTAATCATGATCTATTATCCGTGTTTCTTTTTGTTTGTTTCTTTTCTATCCGGTGCACATGCCGGACCCATCAAAGCGTCCCTTTCTTTATCCTATTCATAATGCTGACATCTGGCTTGAACTCTTTAGAATTTTTGTCAATCTGCCAAATCTATATAACTACGAACCATCATGCTGTTTCTTCACAGGGGTAGGTATGCAGACTGGATGGACCGCCAAGCAAATCTGTCTCTGCACACACTCTTTGCTTCATTCACATTCATTCACCGACTCATACACACCATTCTGTTATTCTGACATGACTTTACTTGAGTAATTGATTCTTTTCTTTCATTTCGTCACATATTCTAGTCAGTCTAGTCAACATAAGAGTACGAACTTGACACACTAGACGTAAGGACCTATTTCAATATGCCAAATGCTCGCCCACACAGTTTAGCAAACAAATATTATATAGCATAATATTATATAGATTATGGCACTATTTCCAAAGCCTCGGATTGCTTTGTTGCCAAAATGTGGCAAATATTCTCTAGATTTATTTAAATGTTAACGATTTTATAATTTTTTTTTATAAATCCTACGAATATGTGATTATAGACAAAAGATAGGTGAATTCATTGGCTATATAGAACTATAATCAGTTTGTATGTCTCCATATTCAAATTCGGAGGTATGATTTTTTTAATGTGGACGGAAAAATTTTCTTTAGCAATCCGAGAAAAAGCCTTAAATTGCTCTGTCGCTCCAGTGTATAACGGAAAAGAAATAAGAAAGGGACGCTTAGATGGTTTGGGCATGTAGAGCGAATGAACGAAGAAAATAGTAATGTATGACGCAAATGTGACTGGTAGAAGGGGTCGGGTACACCCGAGGAAGACATGGCACCATTAAGTGAATCCTTGTCAATATTCAGAATAATAGAAGTTTTTTTTACACTCCACACAGGAGGCCCTGAGGAAAATAATTTCCTCCAGGGCCTATGTTATCTATGAAGATGCTGTTTGTACGGCCTTTTTGAGGAGAGGAAGGAGTGGATATGGGTCTGGAAGAGACCCGTGTTGTTGGGAGGAAACACAGAGCTGTTGAACTCAAGAACGAGTCGTAGAAACGACCCGTTCTCATGTGACTATGCACTGGTGCCGAGGGGATGAATGTTGCTAGTTCCTAGGAGCATCATCCATTGAAATATCGGTAGAACAAGGAAGGACAACATTCCCACCCGACGCCTGATGTGACCTAAAGATTGCAATCCGTTTGGACGGGATATAATCTATTAAACGAGAAATCTATAAGTCGAGGGTTTTTTTTAGGTATTGGGGAGCTCCAGACCAGAGGTGGATGCCAAATATTTTTTTATTGGCAGCCACCTCATGTCTGGAGTACATTTCCAATATCACCGTTCACAAAAAAAAATATAGAACACACTCGCCTTCACAGTTTAGCAAACGGATAGTGATGAAATGAGATGGTTTGGGCATGTAGATTGTAGAGCGAATAAATAAAGAAACCAATGAGTGTAAGGTATAAAACCATGTATGATAGTGTGAGGAATGTGGATATCCGAAAAGAATGCAAATACTGATGTGAGCGTAATAAGAAAGATTAAGAAAGGGACGCTTAGATGATTTAGGCATGTACAGTGTACAGGGTTTCAATATTTATTGGCGGGAACATGTAAGAATAATTTATTGGTATACGTAATTTCGTACGTTTACCAACAAATTATTCTTACATTTTCCCGCCAATAAACATTGAAACACTGAAACACGTTAATTTGTTCGTAAGAACTTCAGTCCCGTTTTTAACTGTTTTTACTATTAAAATGATCGTTTTTCGAATAACATTTTTCTCCGTGTGGAGCGAATGAATGAAGAAAGTAGTGTAAAGCGAATATATGACGCAAATGTGAATGGTAGAAGAAGTCGTGGACGCACGGGGAAGACATGATTTGTGTCGGGACATGTCAAGAGTCAGAAAAATAGAAGAGTATGTATGTGACGATGTATGAATTTTTTTTTTTTTTTTTACATTAGGTCCACACAGGAGGCCCTGAGGAAAATAATTTCCCTCAGGGCCTATGTCACCTTTGGGGATGCTGTGTGGAGGGTATTTTTAAGGAAAGGAAGGAGAGGAAGTTCTGGGAAGGAAAAAGGTATGAGGGTTGGGTAGGAATCTGGGGTTCAATGTGTCTAGATCATCCGCCGCCAAGACCTAGACAATGAACCCCATGAACCCGGGCACCCCTGCTAAGTCACCAAACGTAGCGAACCACTTGGGGTGACCTATGGCAGAGGTGTTGGTTATCCAATAAATGGTTCCCGGGGCGGCGGTACCCATTCCCGCCTCCCAAATTATATTGAATCTATATCATAAGGTTTACATTTTTTTGGCCTTGCCTGTCTCACTAGGAACTCCTGTGTCGAGACAGACTAGTTTACAAATATTTTCTAATTATAATATAAAGTACATTTTTCAATAAAGCAAAAATATTTGACAAAATTTTCAGGTTGGTAGGTAGTGGTAACAATAATGAGATATACGATTATATTTGGGTGAGGTGACTAATTATTTCACGACCTTTTTCGATGATCCATTGTTTGATCAGGATTTTGTATTTTTTAATATTATTCGATTGTCTTGTTTTGTCAGGTAGGTTATTGTATATTTTAGACGCAATGTATTTTAAATTTCTTTGACCAAATGTTGTGTTTGTTTTAGGTATTTGTATGAGTTCTTTGGTTTTGTGCCGCGTGTTTACAATATTTAGGGTATTTTTATAAAATGTATGTGTTTTATTTTTAAACAGATGAGTTAAGATAGTTTTTGTGTAAATTTGTCGAATATCTAATACATGGAATTTGTTGAATATATCTACAGTACTTGTTATTATGGGAACTTTAAGAATAACTTTCATAATTAATTTTTGTGCCTTCGATAATGAATCTATAGCTGATAGTGTTGCACCTCCCCATGCGATTATTCCATATTCAATGATTGATTGACAAAGAGAGTAATAAACAATTTTCATAGATTTGGAATCTAGTATGTTTCTAATGTTTTTGAAAAAATAAACATGTTTTCTAAGCTTATTCGTGATAAGTAGGCAATGTGTATACCACTTAAGATATTGATCAAATGTAAGACCAAGGTATTTGATATGGTCCGTTCGATCTAGGCAAGGACATTGACAGAATGTATAGTGAATACAAGAACATTAATGTACTTTTATTTCAGCATCTTGATTAGGTTGGCCAACGATATTCATACTAAAAGTAATGTATTTTGTTTTGGTAGTGTTTAGTGCAAGAGAATTAATATCTAGCCATTTTTTAACAGAGTTAATTAATTTTCAGCCATTTTGTATGCGTCTAACCAAGTGTCTGATTGAATGAGTAGCACAGTATCGTCAGCAAAACTTACAATTTTTCCATCTATTAGGTTACAAAGATCGTTTATGTATATGAGAAACAAAGTAGGGCCTAAGACGCTTCCTTGGGGAACTCCGTAGGTTATAGGGAGGGGTTGGCTGAATTTGTTTTCGATTTTGACACTTTGAGTTCGATTAGTTAAGTAACTTTGAAGAAATTCTAGGTCTTTCCCTCTTATACCAATGGTATTTAGTTTATTAATAAGGATGTCAAAGGAGATGGTATCAAAAGCTTTTGAGAGGTCTAGGAAGATAGAAATGCATTTTTTACCCTTATCTAAATTTGAAACAAGAAAGTCTGTAACAGCAATAATGGCATCGGCAGTGCTCTTATTTGACCGAAAACCAAATTGATTTTCGGAGAGTAGCTGCTCGCTTTCCAAAAATGTTTTCAGTTGTTTGTTAATTATTTTTTCAACTACTTTCGAGAGTGAGTTAAGTATTGTTATGGGCCTATAATTGTTAATGTCCACTTTTAGACCACTTTTGTATATGGGTATGACGAGCCCTTGCTTTAATTCATTAGGGAAAATTCCCTGTGATATGCTGAGGTTAATTATGTAAGTGAGAGGTTCCAATAGTTCGTGAACAAGTGTTTTGAGTAAACTAACGGTGATGCCATCCATACCGGCGGACTTTGCGTCTTTTAATGAGTTAATTGTATTCTTAATATCGTCATGTGTAACCGTTTGAAATTTAAATTGTTTAGAAAGGAGTATATGTGTTTTTTCCTGTTTTGTATTAGAATTCGGGGAGGACATTTTGTTTGCTAATTTTTTCCCGACATTAGTGAAAAAGTCATTGGCATGGTTTAGGATTTTTTCTGGATTCTTTGAGAAGTCGACGGTCAGTCCATCAATATTTAGTTGTTTTAGGTCAGTGTTTAAGTTAGGCTTAGTATAAGTAGCTTCACGTAATATGTTCCACATTTCTTTTGGATTACCTTTGCTTTCTTCTATTTTATGTCTATAATATAATTCCTTAGCATTCCTGATGACTTTTGTACATATGTTTCTGTATCTTTTGTAAAAGTTGTTAAGTATAGTGTCAGAAGGATTCAATGAAGTTTTTTTATGAAGTAAGTTTCTTTTTCTTATACAATTTATAATGGTGTGATTAATCCAGGGAGTTAGAGGTTTAAATTTGTGAGGGATTGTTTTTACTATAGAATTAGTGTTATTATTTATTTCAGTTTGTAGTTTGTCTATGAAGTAAGTCCATGCATCATCAGCGTTGGGTATGTGTAGTAAGTTGTGCCAATAATTACAGGAAAAAGATTTTTTTATATTCTCATAATCAACTCGTTTTATGCAATAATTGTGTTTCATTTTTATATTTTTTGATGGTGTGTTTAATGAAATCATAGTGGCATAGTGGTCAGTAATAGTAGATTCAAAAACCAGTGTTTTATATGGATTATTCGTTTTTATCATAATGTGGTCAACACAAGAGCTGGATTCTTTGGTGACCCTAGTCGGGTGATTTATTGTAGATATCAATCCATGGTAACTAAGTAAGTTTAAGTAATCTTGGCATTGTGGGTGTGAATTACTTGGTAAAGTGTTAATGTTAATGTCTCCGACTAAAATTAAGTGTTTTTTATGCGCAAGTTGTGATAATTTTTCATTTAGGCTTTGTATGAATGGGGTTATATTGTGGTAGGATGGAGATCTATACATTGCTAATATGCATGTGTCACCGTACGATATTTGTAGACAATTTGCACCCGGGATTATTAATTCCAAAGTCTGAACATTCAGTACGTTATTCACATATATAATAATGCCGTCATTCTGATTGTGATGTGTTTTTGTGGAGAAGTGAGTATAATCAGGAAGGTGTTTTGGTACATATAGTTCATTAATCCAACATTCTGATAGAATAATTATATCAAATTTAACCTTTAGATTATTCAGTAAAGTGAGTATTTCTTCCCAATTTTTATTTATGGATCGAACATTATGGTGAAAATTTTTTAGGTTCGTATAGTCTTTCATTAGTAATTTACAAAATTTTATATCTGAAGATACATAATTATTAATTTTATCAGAAGAAATTTTTTCATTATCAAAAATCATTCTAGCCATTTTTAAGAACAATTTACAATGGAAGTTTATATTTTGAATTGGGAGCCCCGTCACAGTGGAACGTCAATGTGAATGAGGTAAGGAGTGTGTGCCAAGACCGAGTTGTTTGGCGGTCCGTCCTCTCTGCTTACGACTGCGGCGAAACGGTGTGATGGTTAGTTAGTTAGTTAGTTAGTTAGTTTAAACATGAAAATTTTCTAACTTATTAATAACAATAAAGTAAGTGTTTTTTTTTGTCTTCTAAAATTATCGTTGATTAAGAATTTCGCGGTGACAAATTATAATTTTTTTAAATTCTCCCGTTCAAAAACCACTAAAGTGTCCTTTGCGTTCTCAAAAAACTACATAAAAACCCTAAAATAGAACCACAACGTAAAAAAGTAACAATAAACTGCAAACAATTTAAAAAAAACATTATAAATACCTTTTTACTTATAACCTCAAAGATACAAGAGAAATTTATATCGAGAATTTTGCACTCCTTCAAATGATGAAAACTTATCAAGCAAAATGATTGTAAGCGATTTTAGTATGTATTTATAAGTGCTACTAGGGTGATAATTGTGTGCAGATATAGTGGAGGTGTTTTGGTTTGAAACAGTGGAGACGTTTTGCTTTACGAGCGAAATCTGAGACAAGGGAATATCGTATTACGTCATTTTCTTAACACCCCCCCTCTCTCCCTCCTTGAACTATACCTCTCTTTTCCCTTCCCTCTCCCTCTGCTAAAGATGCTCAGAAGAAATCGTTCTAACCCCTTGGAGACAGTGACAAAAAACCTGTGAAAATTTGTTAGAAAAAATAATCTCCTTTTATACCTTTGAAGGTTATTCCCATCAACGTAATATATCATTGAAGAAGAAGATACGAATAATAATCTAAATTAAAATATGAAAATGAACAAGACACGGACCTTGCTGGAGCTCTGCTTTAACCACTGAGCTAATTCTACCCTAACCCCATCGGTCATATTTAGCTGTATCATCCTTCGACTAAGAACTACAATATCTTCATTTTATTAGCTGCTATCTTTATTTATGATTGCAAGTTGCAAGATTCTTTTCAAATCTAAACAAGCAATTTCTTCAAGTAACGTTTTAATTCTGAATGGTGGCCTTACACCAGGGCGATACTAAGAGCATCTCCCACTCGGAACGTGCCGCAAATATATTATATTTTATTTTTAAATGAATAAATTGTGAAATAACACAAATAAATAAAATAAAATTTACTTGCCGACACCGGTATTGTCCCAGGAAGATTCAATCACAGATCAGAGTCATTAAAAAACTTTTCAATTATAACCCAGATACTCCCACAAAAAAACTATTCCAGAAATTGAACCTTCTGAAAATAAGAACTTTGTACGAATATAACACCTGCCTTTTAATCTACAAAATACAAAATGGACACATTACATTATACACACAAACACAACATTTATAAAAACGTCACAAATTCACAAGCATTGTACTAGACAACATAATAAAATTGATTTTACTAATGAATATACTTATCTGGGAATAATTGTTGATAATAATTTTAAATGGGATAAACAAGTGGCAAAAATTTGTAACCAGCTACGATCAATAGCTAGTAACTTTTACAAATTAAAATTTATTTTGCCTCATTGCACTCTTAAACTCATATATTTTTCTATGGTCGAATCCATCCTTAGATATGGAATTCGAACCTGGGGACAGGCAAGCACTATTTACATTAAATATATTCAAAATTTACAAACTGCCATAATAAAAAAAATTGTTACACCAAATATTTACAGAGAGAGAAATAACTTAAAACTATTATATGGCTCAGAGAGCATACTTACAACAAAAGGTCTCCTTTGGTTCATTACTATTATGGATAACGCGGGGGAAAGCTCTTATAAACACCCAATGGTACACAAACATACCACAAGATTTAAAGAAGGAAAGGGCCTAAAAACTCCTCGAATATTAAATAAATATGGAAGCCGTACTCTTGAATACCAAATACCAGTGATTTTCAATAAAATAAATAAAAACTTAAAATTTGAAAAAAATGACAGATTATGCCCTAAAATGATAAAAATGTGGTTAATTAACGAAAACTCCATGTATCTTTAAATATGTTGAATTGGTTATCTTAATGTAGCTACCTATATATCTTATTATTAGGCATGTACATTGAAATATCTTATAGATGTAATTCAAATAATCTAATATTATTATGTGACCTATCCTAATGTGTCCTTAAAACTATATAATATGTATTAACAAATATTTCCTTATGTATAATATTAAGAGTGATAAATTGTAGAACCTACAGACAAGCTGCCATTTGACAGCTTTGTGGGACTACCCTTATTTTGTAAAAATATATTTTTTGATAAATAAATAAATAAAAAAAAAATAAAAAAAAATGGAAACTATACACAAATGCTGTTAAAACTGAAAGTGGCAAGAGAAGCATTCTAAGTTTTTTTCGTTGTTTGTTTTTGGGGTGTTATGCCATGTTGGGCTACCTCCTTCTTTAGCCGACCTTTCGGACAGCGTTGCAGTGTCCATCATCAGGGCAGATCCGGCAGATCCGACGATGTGTAGTTGACACTTAACACAAACAAATATGATCTGCCCTGATGATGGACACTGCAATGCTGTCCGAAACATCGGCTAAAGAAGGAGGTAGCGCAACACGGCATAACACCCCAAAAACAAACAACGAAAATGCTTTTGGCCGTGAAAATTTAAAAACGTATCCAAGCATTCAAAGTGTTCAAATTTATAATCTCCTTCCAGACTCTCTAAAAACGGAAAAAAGTGTAAATATATTTACAAAAAAACTATTTAACCTTAAGTTAAAAGAACAAATAATAATAATAATAATAATTGGATAATTTGTATAGCGCCGTTTTTGTGAGAAATCACCTCAAGGGCGCTGTACAATTTATAAAATAATTCTTAGGCTATATTTAAGTTTATTATTTACAATTGTATACAGAAACATACTTACCTGGTCGGTCACTTCCGATAAACACACTTTAATAAGAAAGTTTATGCTTGGAGAAGATACCAATTTGCACGCGGAGGACATTATATTGAAAACACTGGACATTGCATGATTTTACATTTACTGCCCCCCATCACTTTTCGTATTCACTTATAAGAAGTATAATGCCAAAGGTGAGTTAATACTTACTTTGAAAGACTTGAGAATTTAATGATTTTTTATGACTGGAGAATTTTCATCAAGTGACTGTTATAAAAGCTTACAAATAAGAATTAGCTCATATTTTCACAATTAGTTATTTACAATGTCGCGGGCTGTGAATGTGAAAGTGAAAAGGTTTTGACTTTATGGATAAGACAGTCCGAACAGATGAGTTTTAAGTTTAGCTCTAAATTCCGCCGAATCTGTAATCATTCTTAACTCATGTGGCAGCCTATTCCATGCTTTAGGTCCCGACACTCCGAAAGCGCGCTCACCGAACTTAGTGTCTGGTGTGCGCTTTGGTTCCTTCAACCTTCCGATAGCTGATGATGCTGCTGACCTGAGGGTTGATTGTCGAGAATTGGAATTTTCAGGAATACACAGTTCCGATAAGTAAGCCGGAGCCATTGCGTTAAGCGACTTAAATACCATCCAGCAGAGCTTGAACTGGATTCTTTCAGGACATTTAAGCCAGTGAAGATTTTTGAGATGTTCTGAAATATGGGAATATTTAGATACGCCGGTGATAAGTCTTGCCGCAGCGTTGAAAACGGATTGTAATTTGTTTATTTGATATTTTGGGAGACTTGCATATATACCGTTACAATAATCTAGACGTGAAACAACATACGAATTGACTAGTAATTTAGTCGCCTCTGTTGGCAGGTTTCTTCGCACTGCTTTAATTTGCCTCAATTGAAAGAACCCCGTGCTTACGGTTCTGTTCACTTGAGTTTTCAGGGAAAAATCAGCGTCGAGATTTACACCCAGTAGTTTTATACAAGTCTTTGGACTGATGTCACTTCCTGAAATGGTTATTGGGGAGTTATCAATGTTACGCTGACGTCTGCTGGTGGCGGTCCAGAGAAACTCAGTCTTTGAAGGATTCAGTTTCAATCTATTTGAGGTCATCCAGCGGGTGATTGCTTCTAGACACTCAGTTATACGAGTTTTAAGACTGTCTTTTTCCTCTGGTAAGCAGTAAAAGTAGACTTGCTGGTCATCAGCGTAGCAGTGAGATAGAAGACCAAATGATTCGATTATTTTAGCGACATCATTTGTGAAGAGGATGAAGAGAAGTGGGCCCAGAACAGACCCCTGGGGTACTCCTGATGAAAGGTTTGCATATTTTGATTGTTTTTTTCCCACCTTAACGGCTTGTACACGGTTGCCCAAGTAAGATGTCAGCCAGCTTTTAACGTCGCCGTTTAAACCAAAGGATTCCTCTAATCGTTTAATAAGAAGATCGTGGTCAATCGTGTCAAAAGCGGCACTCATGTCCAAGACTGAAAGGAGCGCCAGTTTACCCGACGAAAATTAATTTTATTACTTTATACATACTTAAGTTAAGAAAGTGAAATGTAAATTTCTTTTAACTTAATATATGAAGAAAAAAAAATCCTTAGACCTTAGACAAACCAAAGAAGTATTTTCTTTGGTGTATGTTTTAAAAGACATTTGAAAATAGATGGGTTGGGTGGGTAAAAGAAAATTGTTTTACGGCTTGATTTTTCAAATAATAAATAAATTAGAAGTTGTGGTATTGAAGGTGTTAAGGCATTGAAATGCAAAGAATTTTCCAATTATTTTCTTTATTATCTTCCTTGGAGACTGACATAGTCAAAAGCATTTTTCCTTGAGAAGTTGTTTGAAAATACTTTAGCCGTGTTAATGACCAGGGCCCCTAGCACACTTGATCGATAAGGATTGATAGGATAACTTTCGGTAATTTCTCATCGTTCCCTAGGACAACTGCAGATTGACATTATTATGGTATTTAAAATTATAACGAAAACTGTATATAGAATATGAACCATGTGAGAAAAACTGTGCATAGAATATGAAGCATGTAAGAAAAACGCGTTGTAATTCAATTTTCTGGTACAAAATAATTAATGTTTGCCATAAATATATTCTTATAATGTTCGAAATATATTTTTCCTACTTTGTTCATAAATAGAATTGTTATTTTCCGTTTCGTTTTTTTTTTAAACAGTTTATGGTATTTCTCAGAATGTATTCAGTATCACATGCTTCATATTCTATATACAACGACGATATGTCTCCTTATATACAAAATAAATAATAAACTCATTCATACAAATACAGAATGCATTAAAACGTCCCAAGTACACAAACATTTAACTCGCGTGACCTATTTAATTTTTTTTTATGCAAATAATGCCAGATCTCACCAGTATACATATAAAAGTATTCACGGGCGTGTTCACAACAATTAAAAAGAAATTAATAGCAATCGATGAAATTTTAATTGCAATCATACAAATAGTATAGGAAATAATTTCATAACCCCAGAGCTCACTATCCTATATCCCGGGTATGCGCACATCATATTCCCAAAGTTTCATCGCAATCGGATGAACGATATGGCCGTGCATAAGGTACGAACAAACAAACATTAATTTTTATATTATAGATAAACAAAATAGTGAAACAGAGTAATCAAGTAAAATGTATGTCTAGTCAAATAAGTGAAAATATTATTTTCAAAGAACTATAACCACCGGAGCGACTAAGCAATTTAAAACTTTTTCTCGGATTGCTAAAGGAAATTTTTCAGCCCACATCAAAAAAAATCAATGCTCCGAGTTTGAATATGGAGACATGCAAACTGATTATAGTTCTATATAGCCAATGAATTCACCCATTTTGTTCTATTATCACATATTCGTAGGATTTATAAAAAATATATTATAAAATCGTAAACTTTAAAACTTTTTAAAGAATCTAGAGAATATTTGGCATATTTTGGCAGCAAAGCAATCCGTGGTTTTGGAAATAGTGCCATATTGTGGCGAAAAGCGTTCGAGTGGATAATAAAAAAATCAGACAATAAATTAGTCAGAAATATTATTTGATTTATTTATTTTCCCGTTAAAATTTACAAAAGCAACATATTTCTTGGTTGTTTTGTCACGTCGCCAGCCCATGCGTGTCCCCTTCACGGACGACTAGGGTCTCAATCGCCGCTGGCCGGGTTTCTCTCCTTTGGTAAGGAGACACCGAGTGTTGCTGCACCGCGCATGCGTGTAGTAGCGCTTGGCGCTTGTGACGAGAGATTATTCAATATCTACCGACTATTTGTTAGTTATTTTGAATCTCCTGAAAAAAGTTCTCTGTATTGATTGTAAACATGAAAAGATTGCAGGATAACGTCGCACAAATCCACTAATTAAAAAAAAATGCCCAAGATTCTACGGTATTATAACTAGTTGTGAAATTGCCCTAAAAGTAATGTGTAATGTACTTTTTTATTTTATTTTATTTTATAGAGAATACCTCATAAGAGCCCCAACTGCTCCCGTCTGGAGCCAGTGAGACTATGGCATTACCGAATGGGGTGTTTTGTGAGGCTGAAGGTAAGTAAGGAAGGGAAGGAGATGGGGAAGAGGAAAGTGGGGAAGTGCCTGGCTATTCAGATCTAGTCACTAAACACGGCTAAAGCCATTATTAAGCAACGTTTCAATTCTGAATGGTGGTCTTACACCAGGGCGATACTGAGAGTTTCTTCCACTCTGGAACGTGTCACAAATATCGTGTATATTATTTTTAATTAATTAATTGTGAAATAACACAAATTAATCAAATAAAACTTATTTGCGCACGCCGGGTTCGAACCCGCGACCTTCCGATTGGGAGTCAAGTGTCTTTCCACTCGACCACGGACGGTCGTCAAAGTGTATGATTTAATATAAGATTTTAACTATTCATTTATTTACGTCTTTTTTAGGGGCTTTTAAATATATGAATAGCAAAAAAATATAGTACTAGCTGATACCAGGCAAGCTTTGTAATGCAAATTAAATAAATAAATTGTTTCTCCCTGCGTGTCCTTTCCCATTCGTCCCTTTCTTCGCCCTTCTCGCGAACTCCCCCTCAATCAATCCCATTCCACCTTCTCCGCCTTCCCTTCTCCCTCGTTTTCCTTCCCGCGAACCCCCCTCCTTTATTCTCCTCTGCCCTCCCGGATTCCTCTCCCCCTCCGGGCTTTTTTTCCAATATATCTATACCCATTTTTAAAACAACTCGCGTACGACCAAAATATTTTTTTATGCATTTATTATCCGAAGCTAGTCGGGAGGGGAAGGAGATTCACCTAACACGGTTAAAGCCATTTCAAGCAACCTTTGAATTCTAAATGGTGGTCTTACACCAGGCGATACTGAGAGTGTCTTTCACTCTGTAACGTTCCGCAAACATTCAATATATTATTTTTAATTAATTAATTGTGAAATAACACAAAAATAATCAAATAAAATCGCAAACCGCGTTCAAACCCGCGACCTTCGGATTGCTATTTGAGAGCCTTACCTCTCGACTACTGAGGCCGTCAAAAGCTAGTGTGGAGGGAAAGGAGATGGGAAAGAGTAAGGCAAGAAAGTACCTGGATATTCAGATTGTTCACAAAATGGCGCTCTACAAATTATCCAATTATTTTTATTAAAGTACTTATCCACTCCAGCGCTTTTTGCCACAATATGGCACTATTTCTAAAACCACTGATTGCTTTGTTGCCAAAATATGGCAAATGTTCTCTACATTTCTTAAAATGTTTTAAAGTTAACGATTTAATCATATATTTTTATAAATCATACGAAAATGTGATAATAGACAAAAGACAGGTAAATTCATTGGCTATATAGAACTATAATCAGTTTGTATGTGTGCGGAAAAATTTCCTTTAGCAATCCGAGAAAAAGTTTTAAACTGCTCTGTCGATCCAGTGGTTATTGAAAATTGTATTGAGATATCATCCCTACAACAACACATCCCAACCCTCTCAACATAAAACTCACATTATTAAAAAGTATCATTTTAATTTGCTCCACAGGGATCACCCATATAAATCACCCCTTCCCCTAAGCACGCACTATAAATATAGACGAAGCAATTCACCTGTGAAATTCGTAATACAGTGGCCCAGCGGCAAGTCGACAGGCTGTCGTAATGAGGCGAGGGTTCGAATCCCGAGAGAGACAATTAAATTCATTACATCTTATTATATTCACTTCACTGGACACAAATTACCCAACAAATAGTACTTTGAAAACACTCCCCTGTATTATGTATTAAAGAAGAAATAGAACAGTGACAAAAACATAGATTTCATTCTTCATAGAGATTCATTCTGAGATAGACATTTTCAATTTAAACAAAAGTGACTTTAAGATCGAAATAAATATATTCTTTAACATAAGGCTCCATCTCATTTGATATTATCGATGTAAATAATTGTATATATTATGTTAAACTGTAATTTGTGAAATGGAATTGGATATACTGTTTTTCACAGTAAATTAATATTTTTTTTAATTATTTACTTTATACACTTTACAAATATAAGACAAAAAGTCCCGATAAACTACTTTTTAGTAGTTTGTCTAACGGGTTCTTTACATTTTAATGATACAACATCATTGATTTCACTTTTTTTATTTAAATGATATTTTTACATTTGATAATCAAGTTAATTATCAGGAACTATTCAGAAGGATAAATTTGTAGATAATAAAACACAACCAACCAAGGTGACGCGCACAACAGAACGGCGTTCCGATCGTTCTCTTTTGTTACATTAGCTGTCGCTAGGTTACTGATCCAGTGTTTTAAATTATAAATGTTTTTGGTTGTTCAGTGCAATCTACACACTTCCCCTCCAGTTGTTAAACGATATAAGGGCAAAATTGACCATGCTTTGTAGGGCACATTACACAAACATGTCGCTTAATATTTTGTGGCCCAACCATATATATGAAAATAATAAAAAATTCTAAATTAAAAACTCAAATAGTTGTAAAACATGAATACAGAACTATAAGTATGGTATCTTCAAATATCTATATGGTAAACAAAAGTAGTATTTTTTAACTTAAGTTTAAAAAATTATTTCTAGGAGAATGCTTCGACTAGATTTATTTATGTATCTATATTTTAAAAACAAATGTTTTCATCTACAAACATTTCGTTTGGAATAAGTGTTCAAAGTAACTGTGACTATGACACAATATTGTATATCTAATAATAACTGGATTCAATAAAACTTATATATTAGTATTTCTTAAAAATAAGGTACATGTTTATGAGACGCTATAAATTTTACAAAGCGTTTGATAATTATAATTTTTTTTTTTTTTTTAAACTGTTTACTGGAGTGCGTTATTGATGAACTCAACATATTTATTGAGTTTTTTGTAATTACAGTAAATTAGACTGGGTAGTGTATCATCCAGAGTAGACATATTTGTTTTCATTAAAACTTATCGCTGTTATTTAAATAAATAAATATAATACATTTTATTATTTTTAAACATTCACACGTCTACGTAAACACTTGAAAAGAATTATTACATAATATAAATAAGAAATTTCAACGACATGTTCAATCAGATGTGATTGCCATTATACATCTGAATGATCATGGTTAAAATAACTAAAAGTAAACATATTTTCACAGTAGGTATATGATTTAAAAACTTATTTTTTAGTTTAGATATAAAGTTTTTTTATTAACATTAATATATCTCTGAGATTTTTAAATTATTTTTTTTTAGTATGATTTAGAGAAGATAATTATAATCGTAAAAAATAATAATGCCTTTTTATGTTTTGAACTGTCCCAATCTGTCTGGAAAATGAACTTTTCGACCAGATCTTGTGGTTCTGGTAATTTCGGGAAGTGGTTTAGGGAAAATTGTAGAAATTGGAACATTTTTTTCTACAGGAACAAAAGCAGGCTTTAGACGGTCTATCGTGACGCGTTTTGGTTTTCCTTTTACGGTAATAACGAATGTTTTCTCATCACGTTCTTCAACTTTGTATGGACCTTCATATGGATTTTGGAGTGGTTTTCTTCCACCATCGGTTCTGAGAAACACATGTGTAGTAGTAGGTAGATCCTTATGAACGAAGAATTTTCCTGTACCATGGATACTGGCCGGAGTCGATTTGATATCTTCGAACTTTCTTTGGAGACGTCCGACGTATGTATCGGGTTCTTCTCGAGAAGTTGCTGTGAAGAAATCGCAAGGTAATTTTAGAGTTCTACCGTAAGTTAATTCAGCTGGTGAGCATTTTAGATCTTCACGCACTGTCGCTCTCAGGCCTAGTAAAACGAGTGGAAGGTTTTCAACCCAATTCTGGTCTTCACATGTAATAAGAGATGCTTTTAAAGTACGATGCCATCTTTCAATCATACCGTTGGCTTGTGGGTGATACGCTGTGGTTCTCAAGTGTTTAATTCCAAACTTCTCTGCGAGTTTTTTGAAGAGATGACTCTCAAATTGACGACCTTGATCGGTTACTATGCTGTCAGGGGTTCCGTGACGAGCAATCCAATGGGTTGTGAGTGCAGTGGCGACTGTTTCCGATGTCATGTCTTTCAGGGGAATTGCTTCGGGCCATCGAGTAAATCTATCAATCATTGTTAGTATATACTGGTACTCATTGCACTTCTGAAGGGGTCCAACTAGATCGATATGTACATTACGAAATCGATCCTCTGGTAATATATACGTTGCTAATGGCGCAACAGTGTGTCGAGAAACCTTAGCTTTTTGACAATGAATGCATTGTTTGACAAAGTTTTTTATGTCCTTTGCCATGTTAGACCAAACAAATCTTTGTTTAATTGTCTTTGTTGTTCCCAAGATGCCAGGGTGGCAAACATTATGTACACTTTCAATTACTTGATTTCGCATGCAAGCGGGTACAAACGGTCTGACGTGACCTGTTGATATGTCGCACCATACTGAAGTTTCAGTACCAGGCATCACCATTTGACGTAAGGCGAGGGCGGTGTCATATTTTGCCTTCATAAATTCGTCATCTTGACACTGCGCTTTTCCCATCTGCCTATAGTCAATAGAAGTAGGACAATTAATCTCCTCTATTCGAGACAGTGCGTCAGCTACTGTGTTGAGTTGTCCTGAAATATGTCTAATGTCCGTTGAAAATTGTGCTATATAATCTAACTGTCTTTCCTGGCGTGGAGAGCTAGAGGCACGTTTCTTGTTAAAGGCGAAGGTGATTGGTTTATGATCCGTGTAAATTATGAAATTCCGTCCTTCAATATGATTTCTAAAGTGTTTTACCGCTTCATAAACACCAGTAAGTTCACGGTCAAAAGTACTATACTTTCGTTGCGCGGGTGTGAATTTTTTTGAAAAGAATCCTAGCGGTTCCCAAGCGTTTCTGTTGGACTGTTGTAGTGAGGCTCCCATAGCTAAGTCACTGGTGTCTACCAATATAGCTATTTTTGCATTGGGATTTGGATGTGCAAGTAAAGCCACGGTCGCTAGGTTTTGTTTGCATTCCTCAAATGCTTCCGTCAGTTCTTGATTCCAAACCAATATTCTCTTGTCATTTTTCTTGTAACCAGCAATGCAGTCGTATAATTTTGTTTGAGTGTTAATTGCATTGGGAAGAAATCTTCGGTAATAATTCAACATGCCTAAAAATCGTCGCAATTCCTTTGCTGTTTTAGGTAATGGAAAATTTATGACGGCTTCAACTTTTTCTTTAATAGGTGACATTCCATTTTGGGTAATTGTGTGACCCAAGAAGTTGACTGTAGGTTCGCCAAAATGACATTTGTTTATGTTTATTACTAGGTCATATTCAGCCAGGCGTTTAAGTAAAGAATCTAAATGTATTTTATGTTCTTCTTCATTTTCAGAAGCAATCAGAATGTCATCTATGTATACAAAGCAAAAATCCAAGTCTCTAGTTACCGCGTGCATGAAACGTTGGAAGCTTTGTGCTGCATTAGATAAACCGAATTGCATGGATGTAAACTCAAATAATCCAAACGGTGTGATGATGGCTGTTTTTTGTACATCTTCTGGTTCAACTGGAATTTGATGATATGCTCTAATCATATCTATGGTACTAAAGATTTTTGCATTTGAAAGTTTGTGTGCAAAATCTTGTAGTTGAGGTATCGGGTATTTGTCCGGGATTGTTTTAGCGTTCAATCGTCGATAATCGCCAACAGGACGCCACTCTCCGTTGCTTTTCTTCACCATGTGTAAAGGGCTGGCCCAATTGCTTTTTGATGGCCTGCAAATCCCTTGTTCCATCAGATACTTAAATTCTTTTTTCGCTGCCTCTAATGGGGCTGGTGATAGTCTGCGGGCACGTTTCGTGACAGGTGGTCCTTTTGTTTCGATGCAGTGAGTCACAGAGTGTTTTTTTGTATCCGGTATTTTCATATTAGGCCTCATTAATGTAGGGTATTTGCTCAAGATGTCACGAAATTTCTGTGACGAGGAAATTGTAGAGATACCAGATGTAGGTCCTTTATACGTTGTTCCTTTGATCATTAATTTTGTTGATTGATCTGTGATTGTTGCCTTTCGTAAGTTTACCGTTAGGTTAAAATGGTGGATAAAATCTGCACCTAGAATTGGTCTTGATACGTCAGCAACAATGAAACGCCATTTCAACGCACGGCGTAGTCCAAAGTCGAGTTCGACTGTTCTCGTGCCATAAGTCTTGATGGGGTTTCCATTGGCTCCATACAATGTAGTTGGGCAGTTGTCGGAAGTGATATTATTTTTGTTATACGATGGTTTTTTAGGCATTACTGAAACGTCTGCGCCAGTGTCCACCAAGAATTTTTGTCGAGTTTGCAGATCGTATACGAAGAGACGACATGTATTACTCGGAATCTCACATGTCCCTACTGAGAGGTTCCGCTGTCGTTTTCCGAATTTTTATTTTTAAAAGTACAAGGTTCGTAGCATTTGTATGCATGTTCTCCAAACCGTCTGTGGAAATAACAATATCCATCAGGATCTCTTCTAGGTGATCGACCGCGAGACCCAGACCTCGGTCTTCTAGCAGGATTCTCTCGAGATGAATTCTGATATGATTTATTTCGACGAGGGCTCTGATTTCGCCGTTCTCGGAAGGTTGAAAAACTGTTATTTTGAGATATTTTCAATTGTGACACTTCGTGTGTTAGCTCAGAAATTTGTTTTTGTAGCTGAAATAATATTGAATTTTCTATTTTCTCGGATCTTGATGTGCTGGGTTTGTTATGTTGATCCATTGCACCACATTCTGTTGATGTATAAACATCTGTGATTTTGTCGGCAGCTAATGCCAGTTGGTTTGTGTTGTTATCGGGAAGAGCTGACAGGATTGCCTGGACATGTTGGGGTAGACGCTGTAGCCAGAGTGTACGTACTATTGCACTCTCTGCTAATGTGGGTCCAGCTAGCTCCATCATATACCGAAGAAGTCCGGAGGGCTTTCGATCTTCCAGTTGAATGCCCGTTAAAAGTCGTGTAAGTCTTTTTTCAGCAGAATCTTGTAGTCTGTCGATAAGTGCAGTTTTCAGTTTTAAATATTTGTCTGATTCAGGTGGCTTCGTGACAATATCACTAACACATTGTAAGGTTTGTGAATCGAGTGCTGCGATGATGATATTGTATTTTGTAAAGTCTTCTTTAATACGTGAGTTTGAAAATTGAGATTCGGCTTGAACGAACCATAGCGATATGTTTTCTTTCCAACATGGTGGTAATCTGACTGAGACATGGTGGATGTTTGATTCATTACTAGTTCCGCTTGATGATTCCATTGTAATTGAATCTGTAATTATCTTGTTGCTTGATGTTTGTAAACTGGATTCCGCTGTTTGCTTCGAGATGAGAATATTTTCTTCAGTTGTCATGGCATTATTTCAGATATTGACAATTCAACGCATATAAGGCGGTTACTTTAAAAAAAAATATTCATCAGCAAAAAATTCGAAAAAACATTAAATTAAATCATATTAAAATATACATATTTACGATAATTTATCAAACTGATTTGGGGTACCATCTATGCATTTTTCTATAAATCATAAGTCAGATGCATGTGATATTATCTTAGGCGCAAACCTTTTGAAAATCTACTAATTTTAGAACATTTTTATTAGTGTTAAATTATTTCAAATTATTTTTTTTAATAATAGAATAATTTCTCAAAACAGATAATAATCACTAGCATTAAATTCAAATTTTAAATTTTGAAATTAGGTTATGTAAAAATAATAGTCTTTTGTTTAAACATTTACTTGACTTGAAACGAATTCCTAATGGTCTGCTGTCTGTGGTGATGTTTTTTTCTCAGCCAAACGTCTCTCGTGAAGATAGATTCGCTGCGATTGGGTACTGCGTCATGAAGTCTCCTTGTTGTGAAGCTCCGCTGCGATTGGGTACTGCGTCATGAAGTCTCCGTGATGTGAAGCTCTGCTGCGATTGGATACTGCGTCATGAAGTTTCCGTGATGTGAAGCTCCGCTGCTTTGGTAGTCTCTATGTAGTGTCAGCAAAACTCGTTCACCTGTGCAGCCATGGTCTCCATGTGCGATGATGGTCCCTAATTAAATCGCCATTTTCGATTTCTCTGGCCTCAGGATCCTATGCGTCGGTCGTTCTGACTGGTTTGTTGTGGTGCGGAGATTTAAAAAGATTTTTTTCGTATAGTTGTGTCTGATTGCGTGGAAGGTCGGGTGGTCACCATTTTAATGATACAACATCATTGATTTCACTTTTTTTATTTAAATGATATTTTTACATTTGATAATCAAGTTAATTATCAGGAACTATTCAGAAGGATAAATTTGTAGATAATAAAACACAACCAACCAAGGTGACGCGCACAACAGAACGGCGTTCCGATCGTTCTCTTTTGTTACATTAGCTGTCGCTAGGTTACTGATCCAGTGTTTTAAATTATAAATGTTTTTGGTTGTTCAGTGCAATCTACAACATTAAAGATCTTATTATAGTGATGTAATAGTTACATTTTTACAATTATACATATAAAATAAAATTAAACTTTTTACAGAAAAATTATATATTTTAATAAAAAGATAAAAGAAAAATTATGAAAAACATAAGTTACAATTTTAAAGTAGGAATATATAAATATCCTATTTAGAATAATATGTCATTGGAAGCTAATTCAAATAAATTCTTGCCGTAAGCCAAGTCTTCAGTAAATTCACCAATTGTGTGTTTTGGGCACAGTTTTTAATTTCAGCAGGTAACATATTTAAACAACTGGGAATCATGTAATTCAACGTTCTTTGTCTATATTTATTTGTATGCTTAGGTACAATTAGTCCTTCATTAAAGTTAAATCGAGTATTATGGTTGTGTTCCAGCCTGTTCATATATAAAGGGTTATTTATGTGCTGAAATATAATTTTGTACCATAGAATTGCTCTCACTGAAAGAATTTTGAGACTCTGATAAAAGTATGGAATATAATGCCTTTCTTTGTATACATTTTTTTCAGCTAATAATTTAACCAATGAATTTTGCACTGATTGAACTGATCTATATTTGTTTTACAAGAAAATCCCCAAGCTGTTATTCCATACTTATAACAGATTCAGCTAGAGATAAATAAATAATTCGAAGTGTGCAGATAGGAACAATTTTTTTTTAGTTTATATAAAAAACAATCTAATAAATTAAAATCTAATAAATTAAATAAAAAACAATCTAATAAATTTCATTTTAATAAAATATCACAAAAATATACTGTACAGGAGATCTGTTATGAGGAGCATCAAAAGGCTTCCCCTCAACCCCTAAATTAATTGTTGAAACACAAATTCGCTATAATTTGAGAATGCACCATTATTAGGTTAGGTTCAACAGCCACCAAATCTGGCAACTAATTGTATGTCAAGCTGTTTTCTGGTGTAACAAGGGAGAGGGGAAGGTGAATGATAACACTACCCATACTAGCAACTAACAACTAACAGGGGTATTACTTTAAGGGTGGTTTTATTAAATAATTGGGAGGGTGTGAAATAAGGGTGTTTGTGCAATCATGGTGACTGTACTTTTTAGTTTTTAGGGGTGCCAGTATGAAGTGTGTTTTATTGGTAAAGATTACAAGGTCGATCGATAAAACCCTAATAGGACTAACTAACTAACTAACTAACTAACCATCATGTCGTCTCCCTGCTGGGGTAGGCAGAGAGGACAGACCGCCAAACAACTCGGTCTTGGCATACATTCCATGCATCTTTCAAATTCATCCATCGTCTCATATATACTCTTCTATCATTCGGACTCTTGACATGGCCCGACTCAAGAATCTGATTCACTTGATCGTGCCATGTCTTCCTCGAGCGGT
This sequence comes from Limnephilus auricula, assembly GCA_951813805.1. Classification (NCBI taxonomy): domain Eukaryota; kingdom Metazoa; phylum Arthropoda; class Insecta; order Trichoptera; family Limnephilidae; genus Limnephilus; species Limnephilus auricula. The sequence goes on from OX638417.1 coordinate 17,346,538, forward strand.
CCCGACTTTTTCTAGCATTAAAATTTTCGTTATATATTCTCATTACACTCATTTCTTTATTTATTAGCTATACGTGCCCAAACCAAGAGGTGATTTTTCAAAAAAACGGCGCTATACAAGTCATCCAAATATTATTATTATTATCTACCAGAGATTCCAGAGAATACCGGAAATTAGTCCTTTTTAAATCAAATTCTAGATGTATTGATTCTTTTTTTACAAAAAACAAAAATTGATTTTGAAAGATTGTTATTTTATCTGGCATACGCAGCTTTAAAATTTTGAAAAATTAAGTTTATTTTTAATATAGTATAGTATTTATTTTTAATAGTCAGTGGTTGTGTGGGCATCGCGTTTGGCTCCCACCCAGGCGTTCCGTGTTCGATCCCTCGGCTGGCTAAGTCCTCCATCACAACACAAGCAATATCTTCCGCTTAGTGTGGTGGTAGTAGGAGATTTTCAAATGTTGTTGGGTTATTCGTAACCCGGGAATGTTTGTCTTTCTTTAAAAAAAAATATATACTAAGGTTATACCGTTGGTCGTTGGCAGATTTGTTCAATTTTCAAACGATAGATTCTATTAAACAACACAAATTTCAAATCATATAATCATACAACAAAATAAATCAACATTTATAGATATAATGTATTAATTTATTTATTGTTTTCAGAATTTAAATTTTAGTTAAATTAAAACCATTAATATATAAATCCGAGAACGTGTTTGTGATAAAAAATACCTCAGTTTTTCTATTTATTTAAGGTCTTACAAACTAAAATATTAAATTTTTTTTTACACACTTATTCTGTTTAGACATTATTAAAAAATTATAAATACTAATGATCAAAAAATACTTACAAGAAGTACACGATATTTAATAATTTATCATCGTGCGTTTTGAGCATTTTTATAGCTTACTTGAATGTAGGTATATATATAAAAGCAAGTTTTTAATGAAATAAATCGATATAAAATTTTTATTTAAAAAAATTGATACGAGGAATAATCGATCTTTTTCCTAGCAACTGCAAGTATTTTTAATATTTTATTGTCAGCCGCTGGTCAATCGCTCTTAACCCATTTTTCATACATACTTCGTTCATCCTAGACACGAGAGACTTACTACTATTAAAAAAAACACACGTGAATAACTCTAAGTAGGATATTTTAAATAGCAACCCTTCCGTGTCGTACATTTTTTTAAAGGTCATTAAAAATCTGAAAAGCACTAAATTAGTAAATCCGATACGGCCATCCTTTTAAAAAGCAATAAACAAGACAAATGTAGTGTCATAAAAGTGTCAAAGGTTAAAAATATTAGAGGCGTCAAACTAAAGAAAAAACGTGTCTATTTTTTTATTTGACATCTGTTGGGGAATCCTATTTGAAACGAATATTGTAAAAAAATGCGGTATGCGAAAGGTTAGGAGTGGTATTTCTTTAAATCCTTGTTAAGGTTGGCTAATTAAGGTTAGAAAAATATATAATAATAATAATAATTGGATGACTTGTATAGCGCCGTTTTTGTGTAAAATCACCTCAAGGGCGCTGTACAAATTTCAATAATTTCTACAATCTTACTTCTAACTACACACTAGACAAATATAAAAAACCTATGGCTAAAACAATGGATGTGAATCCACCGGTTCTTTGATCAGCGATACAAAACTATATGTACAATGCATCTGAACAACTAGCGCGGTGCTGCCTAAAAATGTACATGTGCATGTATTTTTTTATTTATTTTTTTTAATAAAAATGTACAGGACCATACTTACCTGGTAGGTCACTTGAGATTAAAGTTAAAAGATGTTTATTTATATACAGTTTGCGCGCAGAGCACATAATAGCGAAAACATGTTCTTGGAAAAGTAACTATTTGATCCTGGTATATTTTTAATACTAATATATAATTATGTTCTTTAATCAACGTGTTTGGGAAAAGCAAAATTAATTAATGGGCGGTACAGTAGTACATGCATTTCATTAGAATATTTATTTTCTTAAATGATGTATGTCTCAGTCTCTCGTTAAGCGATGGATTGCTGTGAAGGCTTCGAATGATGTTAATCTAATAAGAAAATAGATTAAGATAAATTATAGGCAATAGGTACACGATACGAATAGATTTATTTAATTTAAGGGTATGAGAGCCTAAATAAGTAGGTTTTTAGTTTTGACCTAAATTCTGTTGGGCTTATTATGCAAAAGGTTTTGAAATGTGAATCTGAATGAAATACTAATAAAATTTAAAAAGTTTTCGTCATCTTTGGAGATACTGTATAATAATAATTGAATAATTTGTAGGGTGACGTTTTGTGAGAAATCAGCTCAAGGGTGCTGTACAATTTATAATGAATTCTTAGGTTCTATCTAGATTTATTATTTACAAATAGATACAGAAAACATAATTACCTGGCAGGTCACTTCCGATAAACACACTTTAAGAGGGTGTTACTGGGCAGACTATTGGCACATTGCTAGTCAATCCAAGGGAGCCTTCTATGCCTCAATATAGAGGACTGTCCCGTCAAAACCATGGTTTCAACAATTCCCCAATTTTTCCAAAAAATAATTTTTCTTACTTATTAGAATGAGAATCGGACATTGTTATGTTCCTGCTCACCTTTTTAAAATTCACGCCCTTGACTCCCCAGATTGTACATTATGTGGTCTAGAAGTGGGAAGTTTAGATCACATATTTTTTGGCTGTTCCTCTCTAAACAGGTATCCTCTCTTCTATCAGGCCTTGTCAAAAATTCCATTCAATATCTTATCTCTTATAAGTCTGAACTAGACTCCAATATTCATTATAATTTAGAAATTTCTCCATTTAAATAAAATTAATATTTAAATTCTCCTTTCACTTCTCCATAATTTTAAACGATGGCCTAGAACACCCTTGAAGGGTGAAAGCCAGAAATAATTATATAAAAAAGAGGGTGTTACCAGAGAATACCGGAAATTAGTCCTTTTTAAATCAAATTCTAGACGTATTATTTATTATTATTTTACAAAATACCTTCAATTGATTTTGAAAGATTGTTATTTTATCTGGTAAACGTATTTTTTGAAATTTGAAAAACTAAGTTTATTTTTAATATACTATGTTATAAAGTTGGTCGCGGGCAGATTTGTTCAATTTTCAAACGACATATTGTATTTTACCACACAAATTTCAAATCATATAATCAAAATGCTTTTACTAACCTTTTTTATATACCTTTTTACATCCTGTTACTTCTTCTTCTTTCGTATGGTGGGGGGTTCAGAGGGGGACATCTAGGTCTGCGAGCCAGTCCAGGGCCTCAGGCGTCGCCCTGTGGACCTCATCAATCCCGCCGGGGAATGAATGGAGCGGGCATTCGTTGACCACATGTACGGTGGTCTGCACCGCACCGCATTCGCACATCGCCGACTCTTTAAGGCCCCATCTATGCATCATATGGGCACAGCGGCTATGGGAGCACCTTATCCTATTGATGGCGGACCAGAGTTTGCGAGGCAATGAGAACCCAGGCTGTCTCTCAGTGGGGTCTTGTACGAGATGGGCATTTTCCACGTTGGCCGATTGCCACTCAAGTTTCCACCTGTCTTCAGGGTTGAGGGGTGACTGGAGGAGTCTTTCTCCTGTTACTGAACATTAACTATGTAAACCTCTGTAATTATTCGTTACATGTGTGTTCAAGAATAGAAATAAATTAATTTAAAAGTTAAATCTATTCAAACCCTCAAAACAAAAATCACAATCATCGTTTTCAGTATCCCCCTAGAACGCATAAGGTACCTACAATGCCTGTAATTGAAGAGAAGGTAGGATATAGGATGTATAATGAGTAAGAGAGGAAAAGGGATCACCAAATTCCCCGGCGATAAATCAGCTCCTACTCCAGCCCGGCGTGTCGCGTTTCGGACACGAGACACCGTCATCTTCTGGGGTACTAATTTACCTCTGCTAATTGCGAGTCGAGAGAGTTATTATGTACATACAAAATATAAGCAAATTGTATCCTCTGGCAGATTATGGCAGATTGTACTCGCCTCTATTTATTTATTCATTGAAGAAGACTATAACACTAATAATCTAAACGAAAATATGAAAAAAGAACAAGACACAGAAAAATTAAAGATAATGATCGCAACTCTGGTCGCCTTTATCAATTCGGCCACTGAGACTTCTTATTTGAACGTCATACCGCCCGCCGCCCCGGGAACCATTTTATAGGTCACCCCAAGTGATTAGCCACGTTTGGTGACTTAGTAGGGGTGCCCGGGTTCATGGGGTGAGGTTTTTCTACGTCTTGGCAGCGGATGATCTGGATACACTGAACCCCAGATTCCTAACCAACTCTCATACCTTTACCTTTCCAGAACTTCCTCTCCTTCCTGTTCTTAAAAATACCCTCCACACGGCATCCCCAAGGATGACATAGGTCACGAGGGAAATTATTTTCCATAGGGCCTCCTGTGGATAAAGTAAAAAAAATGTCAAACTCATATTTCAAATTTTTAGAATAAACAATATTATCTTCGACTATTTTTTTTCTACATATTTTTAATTGGATTTTCTGTGTCTTGTTATTTTAGTTTGGATTATTAGTGTTATCTTCTTCAATGATGTATTATATTGATGGGAATAACCTTTAAAAGTTATAAAAAGAGAAATGTTATAAAAACATGAATATTTCTTTATTGAAATAGAAAAATCGGAAAGATTTAAGATACTGATATGTTTTTAGATTTTCACGGCCAAAAGCATTTTCGTTGTTTGTTTTTGGGGTACATCGTCGGATCTGCCCTAATGATGGACACTGCAACGCTGTCCGAAACGTCGGCTAAAGAAGGAGGTAGCGCAACACGGCATAACACCCCAAAAACAAACAACGAAAATATTAGGTACTCATTAAGTTGAAAAAAAAATCTATATTCATCCCAGACTTGCAGAGAAGTCAGTAGATGTCGTGTATTGTATAAAAATGTATAAATTTATCCAAAACACTAAGATATAGCATTTAGTTCGAGAAGAATCTTGAAATCATACATTAAAATAGCAGCCAATAAAATATGCGTTAAGAAAATGAAGATAATGTTCATAGTCCCTAATGCCCCGTTCTGACTGGGTGAGTATTTTAGTCGAGTAGCAAGTATATTAGTAACTAAAGGTGTCCAAACACCACAATTTTAGTAGAGTAGGCTAGTCAGCTCTTTAGTAGATTGAATCCACTTGGTTCTATTTTTTCGGCGAGTAAAGTCCCCCTCCACGCGTCCCTGCGCACTGACATGCGCAGTTCTTTCGTAGACGCAGACACGCGCGATATGTCGTCCTGTTGGATCGAAAATGCTACTCTAAAATTCTTTATTTTTGCGGCTATTAATCTATTTTCGTGTCCATAGTTTATTATTTTAATCTCACTAATTTATTCTTCCACCTCTTCTAAAATAAGCATTACAATCAGTTTAATTAGAGTATTTACTTTATTGCGTTGCAGCCCGTCATGTCGCTTACTAATGAACTCTACTTGACAGCAGTACGAACACTTTTTGGTGAGTCAAGTAGCGAGTTACTCGCCACTAGACTTACTACTTGTCAGGTGCGAACAAGGCGTTAGCCCCGTACAGATTAGGCTAGTAGTTTAGTCGAGTAGCGAGTATGAGTAACTAAACGTGTTGGATCACTATTCATTTAGTAGTTGTAGTAGCATTTTGGTAAGTCAAGTGGCGAGCTCGCTACTCGACTAAACTACTTGCCCAGTACGAAAAAACTAGTCGAAGTATGATACAGTTAAATATGGCATGATAGGGCCCCATTAGCTCAGTGGTACAGCACCGCCCGGCAGTTCCTGGGTTTAATTCCTAGGTGATACCGATTTTTTTTTTGATTTTTCAATTACAAATTTTTGTTTGTGAGTAATATTGCCTTTAACGGGATACCCGGCGGTGATTTTTCCATACAAACGAGTTCCCTATTTATCTCTCTGGATTTTAAACCTAGAGAAAATATTGTTTTACTTAAAAAAGATATCAACTACTAGCGTGTGGGTACTTTTTGTTTTTTTTTGATAAGTTACTTTTTATAGAAGTTATGACCTTCCAAAAATAAATAAAATTGACTGGTTTAAACGCCGTCAAAAGACATTCAGTATACAAACTAGACAATGTTTTTAAAAAAAAAGCTAAACTTAAAGACATAAAATAGTTTTTTCTTATGTAGTTGGTAAAAAAAAATTCAGTCCACTTTTGGAGGAGAAAAGTGGGGAATACAAAACCTCGATTTTAGTTAGTTCAATATCCGGTGGAGTAAGAGCAACAGTGACAGCATCAATTTAGTAAAATCTATTTTTCAAATTTCTCCACATAATTATCATCTTAATGATTAAATTAAATATACTCGCGACCTCTGGATTCGTAGGCAAGGTTCGTAACCATCCAACCACGGAGGACGTCGAGTTAGACATTATTCTATTATAACATTTTTAGCAGCAAAGGCAGATGCGTACTTATAAAAAAAACATGCAAAAAATACATTAAAAAATATTTAGGAATTTAGGGTAAAGGGCAGATATGCATAGGATGTGTTATTTGTAATTTATAGCTTGTCTTATTAACCTTAAAAAGGCAAACACCCTGGCAGTTTATCACGCGTGAAAATAACACCCTGTTATGTCACAAAAATTCAACTCTCGTGTAAAAAATTAGACTGATGTTTTTTGCTATTTAAAAATTTCGTATATAAACCTTTTCTGTTTGTATGTAGATGATCTATTAAAAATAATAATAAAAATATTTAATTGATTTGTATAGCGCCGTTTTTTTAAAAAATCACCTAAAGGGAGATGTACAAATTTATAATATATTTCTACAATATTACTTCTTTTTTATATGAGTACCAATTGCTCCCGTCTGGAGCCAGTCAGACTATGGCATCCTCAATTGGGGGGTGTTGTGAGGCTGAAGGTTTGTGGGAAGGGGAATTAGACGGGAAGAAAGAAGATGGGGAATGTTCCTCGATATTTATATCTTGTCACCAAACACGGTTAAAGCCGTTTCAAGCAACGTTTCAATTCTGAATAATGGTCTTACACCAGGGCGATACTGAGTGTATCTGCCACTCTGGAACGTGCCGCAAGTATAGGTAGGTCCTATATATTATTTAGAATTAATTAATTGTGTAATAACACATATTAAAACGAAATTTATTTGCGCACGCCTGGTTCGAACCTGCGACTTTCGGATTGGGAGTCGAAAACCTTACCCCTCGATCACGTCGGCCGTCAAGTAGTACTAACTACAGACTAGATAAACTATTATAATAACGTATGGTTAACAAATTGCATCCACCGGTTCGTCGATCACAGATACTATATAATATATATATACAATGCAATGCAACGAATGTGATGCTGTGTTAAAATCTTTGATAAAGCATGTCATCTTTGGGGATGCTGTGTGGTGTGGTGGTGGTTAGAAATTTTGGGATCAATGTGTCCTGGTGTGCTAGCATGTTCGATCGATATATACTCTTCTATTATTCTGATTCCTGACATGGCCCTTCTCAAGTATTTGATTCACTTGATCGTGCAATGTCTTCCTCAAACGTCCTCGACTTCTTCTACCATAAAATTTTTGATAAATCTAATAATTAAGAGGCGGCTCTCCGAATTTCTACTGATTTTTTTTACATATTTTACTTAAACGTTTGATTTTTTTAAGCTCTTAAAAAATATGATATTCTTTAAGATAATATCTATCTATAAATTCCCCACGCCGAAACGGTAATTATTTGAAATTGATCGCAAAGTACAAAGACCGAAAATTATTATGTACACGTTAGTTTGTTTCTGTTATTCTATAAGTTATATTTATGAAAATAAATGCTACTTAACACAACCCCCGCGAGATTTTTGCTCTTTTTTAAACGAGCCGTTTTTTATTATACATTTTCATAATTTTATCGTTTTTAATATTAGCGCTCTCCCTCCAACACTCGTATCTCTGCTTCTTCTTCTTAAACTACATTTAATTAAATTCAAATTCAAATAAAAGGTTACAACTCGAACCTCAGTTCCGCGCAGGTGTAGGCAGAGACGGTTGGAGAGAGGGGGGGGGGGGGGGGGGGGTGGGATGTTACTAGGACAACCCCGACTCCTTTGATCAGATGCTTTGTTACAGAATGTGCATTTGGCCGTTTTAAGGGTGGCTTTCAACCCAGTGGACTTGTACAACTTGAAAAAGGCACTTAAAAGTATTTAACAAAAAATGATTTCAGCAAATTTTCTGATTTAAAACCTTTTTTTTTAATTTAAGAGGATGCACCACGTCATGTTGAATTCCGGATCAGGACGCTAACAATAACGCTACTTTTGTAGATGGCGGTAAGGTTTGAATTCCCGTTTAACACCAGCAGTTATGACTTATACAGGAAAAAAACAACGCAAAAAGTTTGTTGTATTTTATTTCGTGTTTAAATAATTTAATTTTCTACATTATACAATAAAATCATAACCGTAAATGGGTTCGTAAGTAGGAGCTTTTGAACTCTAATGCAGTTTTTATAGCCTTGATAATTTATTTTTATCTGGGCCTATAAAAAGACTAATAAAAAAGTATCCAATGATTTCAAAGGAAAATATGTGTCCTACTCATAGTATTTTGAAAAATTATAAATAATTATGATCAAAAAATACTTACAAGAAGTACACGATATTAAATCATTTATCATCGTGCGTTTTGAGCATTTTTATTGCTTGCTTGAATGTAGGTATAGATATATTAAAGAAAATTTTGTATGAAATAAATCGATATAAATTTTTTTGTTTCAAAAATTTGAAACAGGTAATAAGCGATCTTTCTCATCAAAACCTCCCTGTACAGTTGCAAGCATTTTGGAACTTTAATTCTCAGCCGCTGGTCAATGGGTCTTAAGGTCATTTCATAAAAATTCTCCAGTCCTAAAGAGTCCTAAATTCTCCAGTCTTTCAAAATAAATATATATATATTTATTTTTTTTTAATTTTTCTTTATTCATTAAACTGCTGGTTACATATTTTGAGAATTTTACGACCACCACGCTAGGCACATGCCCGTGTTGTGGTGGTCAATTCTACTTTTGGCACTAATCTTCTCTTAAATGTAATATCAAGAGGAATGTAGAGAAGCAAATCTAAAATCATGCCATGTCCGGAATTTTGAATACAGCGTCCTCCACGTGCAAAGTTGTATCTTCTCCAAGCATAAACTTTTTAATAGTGTGTTTATCGGAAGTGACCTGGCAGGTAAGAATGTTTTCTGTATCTTTTCTGACGGCCGGCGTAATCCAGCTGTAGGGCGTTAGACTCCCATTCCGAATCCCGCGGGTTCGAACCCGGCGTCTGCAAATAAATTTTATTTAATTGATTTGTGTTATTTCACAATTAATTATTCAAAAATTAATATATAGTATATTTGCGGCACGTTCCAGAGAGGAAGATACTCTTAGTATCGCCCTGGTGTAAGACCACCATTCAGAATTGAAACGTTGCTTGAAATGGCTTTAGCCGTGTTCAGTGACTAGATCTAAATAGCCAGGTACTTCCTTACCTTCCCCTTCCTCGTCTCCTTCCCTTCCCCACTTACCTTCAGCCTCATAACATACCCCAATTGGGGATGTCATAGTCTCACTGGCTCCAGACGGGAGCAGTTGGGACTCTTGTCAGGTATTCACTATAAAAAATAAAAAAAAAACTATTTGTAAATAATAAAATTAGATAGATTCTGAAAATTCATAATAAATTGTACAGCGCCCTTTAAGTGATTTTTCACAAAAAAACGGCGCTGTACATATGACCCAATTATTATTGTTATTATTATTATAACATAGTCCAACTACAAAGTATTTGAACTGGTCAGTGAATGTTACAACACAAATTTTTATTTGTCGTTTGATTTCTTAGAAGAAAGATTATAATGTCCATTGGGTTTTACGCTGAAGTGTCGATAATAAGTTGGCACCTGAAGTAGCGAAGTGTTTGTGGATGAAATGGCAGAGGGACGGGGAACAGTGGTAGAATAGGGTAGAAGAAGTAGACGTAGATAGAGATGGAGGTGGCAGATAGAGAAGGAGGTATTGAGCCGCGGTAATCCGGGAACACGCCTCGTTACGCCATTATGGTGACACTAAACACTGTCAACCCTGACGGCCTGGCGTGCAGGGTTGCCACAAATCAATATTTCAAATATCAATATATTTTCTAATTAAGTACTTTTTGAAGCAAAACTTCTTTACGCACGCTTGACTTGGGGGGTAAGCTGGCAAATGGTTAATGGTTATTTTTAAAATTTAAAAACACGAAATGTCATTTTTCACCGACTGCTATGAGTTATGAACTGTTGCAAGTTTCGGTGAAAAATGACATTTCGTGTTTTTAAATTTTAAAAATATTATTATACATAATTATATAATAATTTATATAAAAAGATTATGCCCTAAAATGATAAAAATGTGGTTAATTAACGAAAACTCCATGTATCTTTAAATATGTTGAATTGATTATCTTAATGTAGCTGCCTATATATCTTATTATTAGGCATGTACATTGAAATATGTTATAGATGTAATTCAAATAATCTAATATTATTATGTGATCTATCCTTATGTGTCCTTAAAACTATATAATATGTATTAACAAATATTTCCTTATGTATAATATTAAGAGTGATAAATTGTAGAACCTACAGACAAGCTGCCATTTGACAGCTTTGTGGGACTACCCTTATTTTGTAAAAATGTATTTTTTGATAAATAAATAAAAAAAAATAAAAAAAAACCATTAAAATACACTTTTTTCGAAATTCCGGTAACTGAATTGATTAGTACTATTTTTTGTTGTTTGTTTTTGGGGTGTTATGCCGTGTTGCGCTACCTCCTTCATTACGACATGATCGTTAGATCTGCTGGATCTGCCCTGATGATGGACACTGCAACGCTGTCCGAAACGTCGGCTAAAGAAGGAGGTAGCGCAACATGGCATAACACCCCAAAAACAAACAACGAAAATGCTTTTGGCCGTGAAAATCTAAAAACGTATCTGATTAGTACTAGTTAATATCTAACTAAAACAACTTTTTAAATTTATTTTTGTCGTCCATATTAAGCGTGTCCCGGTTTTGTAAATATTTTCCCTTATATTTCACACAATCAAGGACCGGGTTACGTCACGAACTCTGCCGCACGGTATTATGCCCTTGCCGGCGTTTTCGCGGGCTCTAATAAAATTCAAACTTGTAGAATTAATTTAATTATGAAAACTAACTTTAAAAACTAGTATTTAAGTTTGCATGTGAACATTGATAAAAAAAAATAAAAAAATGACACAACTTCCTTTTTACAATGCATACAAAACTTGTGGTGAATATTAGATTTGAAATTAAACAACTTTTGTACTTTGTTCCACTTATTAATTTTCACCAGGACCGGTTTCATCCTACTACGGACATTTTCAGACTGGTAGTTGAAATTCTTATGCTACGGAATTTATACAAACTTAGGCAGGGGTACACAACATTGTCTCCATATAATTAAGTAACCCCAACGCAACCTACAGATAATAAACATAAACACTTTTTGCTTTATTTATTTATATTTCGTGGAAACCAACAAAAACCAACAACAATGATGAGGAAATCATGTTCAACACCATACAACAACCTGCAGTCCACCTCGGAACAGGAATACCTAGAGAGGAGGACTGAGGATAAAATACTTTATTTTGTATTCTTAATTTACTTAATATTGTATTTTAATTTTAATTTGTATTGTCATTAAATAAAAATAATAAAAAATTAATGTTTCTATTTTGTTAATTTAAGGTACATATAGGTAATTCTAAAGTTTATTATTAAAATTTCATGGTGAATGCATTAAAATAAACTAAACGTTGATGTTTACTGACTCAATAATAGAACTTTAAAAGTTTCATACCGAGGTACCGGATCGCATGCCTCCCGGTGCTATTTTATAACATATTTAATTTGAGGAATACATTTGCTACATTTGCTACACATGCTATTTGCATTATCGCAAAACTTGGTATATAGAGATATCTGAGTAATCAACTAGACGATCGATCTATGCACAACCAATTAATGTAATAATTGTTAAAACTCTGTAAATGTATGAAAAAAAAAAAAAATATTTAAAAAAATAAAAATTAAAAAAACAAAAATTAAAATAAAAAAAAAACAAAAATAATAATGTGGCAACCCTGAAAAACGGTAGTAGATACAAGGGTTCAACTTAATCCCTTTTCATCCCATTTCTACAAATCTTTCACGAAATTTCATGCTTATATTGTTTATCTCTCCCGAATCATCTCCCATCTCCTATCACATCCACTCTACAATACACCATACTGCCCACTCTCCAACACTAGTCCTTTAGTCCTGCAGTCAGGACTCTTTGCTCTTTATCCTAACGCCATTGTGTCAAATCCTACCAGGAATTTTATCTGCTACTTGTTTAGAGATTAAATTTATTTATAATACCATCTTGCACAAAAATGGTCCGAATGGAATTGGATGTTATTAGATAATGCCTTTGACACGTTTAGTGTGAAAAAATGCTGTAAATGAAGTGGAAAAATGTAGGTATATTTTTGTTGATCATTTTTAGACCAGTGATTTTTTAAATTTATTTTTTCAATTAATACCGTAATGATATATATATATATATATATATATATATTACATAAGCTCCACACAGGAGGCCCAGAGAAAATAAATCCCTCAGGACCTATCTCATCTTTAGGTATGCTGCGTGGAGGGTCTTTTTGAGGAGAGAAAGGAGTGAACATGGCTCTTGAAGAGATCCATGTTGTAGGAAGGATGTGACATGTGACAAATGTAAACCGTGTACATATTTCGGGCGAGCGTTTGGCGTGTTTCCCGACTATGCACCGCATGCATGTTTATATACTTAATCCATATATGTTTACACTAGTCTTCATAAAGTAACCAATTAAACATATATATAATTGGACATCATAAAACAGGCAGCCGCCTAGTATGGTGATTTAATATGTCATTTATATGTAAATGTTTTAATGTATTTTATAAATAAATAAATTGTATCTATATTTGCGGCACGTTCCAGAGTGGAAGATACTATTAGTATCGCCATGGTATGAGACCACCATTCAGAATTGAAACGTTGCTTGAAACGGTTTTAGCCTTGTTTGGTGACTAGATCCGAATCGCCAGGTACTTCGCCACCTTCCTCTCCCCCATATTTTTCCCCTCCCTCTACCTTCAGCCTCTTAACATACTCCAATTGGGAATGCCTAGCGCACGCCGGGATTCGATCCAGAAGAGTAAATTTATAAAAATACAATTATTATAAGCAATAATTATTAGCCTGAAACACTCATCCACGTTGAACAAATCTGCCGAGAAAAGATACATGCCGCCGACGGGACTCGAACCCGTTTTCTTCTGATTTCCGGTCAAATGCTCTACCACTGAGCTACGTCGGATTATCTCTTACCCGCCAAAAAATTCAATATATACTAGTATTTCATTCAACAATTACTGCTTATTACATTTTGTCGGCGTTATGTATCTTTTCTCGGGAGATTTTTTCAATATTGATGAGTGTTTCAGGTTAATAATTATTGCTTATAATAATTGTTACCCTTTGTGCTATGCGTAAAAATCTTGTCTTCAACATTAATTTATCAATTAAAAAAATATTCATTATTAAAATACGCCTGGCGAAGTTCAAGTTTGCCATCCTCACAATTTTAAAGTTAAGCAAATTGCAGATTTAAATTTGACAGGCGTACGTTTAAAATGATTTTTAAACTTTTAATTATCTACTCCATATATTATATATAATAGATTATCTATGAACAATCTGCCAGGATTCATAAGGAATCCTTATTGATTGAGTGTGGTGTATATCAAAAGTAGTAGCTCCTTTAGACTTCCATTCCGAAGGCCGCGGGTTCGAACCCGGCGTGCGCAATGAAATATTTTTTAATTGATTTGTGTTATTTCACAATTAATTATTTTAAATAATATATCTATAGTATATTTGCGGCACGTTCGAGAGTGGAAGATACTCTTAGTATCGCCCTGGTGTAAGACCACCATTCAGAATTGAAACCTTGTTTGAAATGGCTTTAGCCGTGTTTAGTGACTAGATCTGAATAGCCAGTTACTTCCCCACCTTCATCTTCATCGTCTCCTTCCCTTCCCCACTTACCTTCAGCCTCATAACATACCCCGATTGGGGATGCCATAGTCTCACTGGCTCCAGACGGGAGCAGTTGGGACTCTTGTGAGGTATTCACTGTAAAAAGAAAAAAAAATTCTCGGAATTGCTTTGTATTAGAGAGCGCATTTTTTAAAATTACACCAGGGCGATACTAAGAGTATCTTCCACTCTGTGCCGCAAATATACTACATATTATTTTTAATGAATAAATTGTGAAATAACTCAAATTAAACAAATAAAATTTATTTGCGCACGCTGAGTTCGAACCTGCGACCTTCGTATAAGGAGTCGAGAGTCTTACTCCTCGACACTATTTTGTGATTATATTTCACTCCAGGTTGCTCTATTTGAAAACCCCTGAATTTAATAATTCCCATCAACAATAAAAAGTGTGAATTGAAATACCAACTCAACAATCAGGGGATTTAAATCCCGGGGAGTGGCGATGTTCATTTAGACGTCGCCTTGTTCGGGGATCGATCCTGTGCAGATCCTGTGCTACCGTCACTACTATATCCTTCTATCAGGACCAGATTAAGGGTTAAAAGTGCCCTAACTTATTTTCAAAACTTTCCACAACTGAGGGTTATTTGAAAAATAACACATCTTTGCAGGGCCGACTCGAAAGTCAGTATTTATTTATATTATAGAAACAAAGGTCAGTATTGTTAGCAATAATGAAACGCTAAGTAAAATATTAAGGTGAAGACATGCGAAAAAATAACATAGATGCTTCAATTAAATACTGTGAGTAGAACACATTTTAAAAAACATTATTCTTTGTTTTCACTCTCCTGAACAGTTTGTTCAAAGTTCAAATACATCGTCAAAAACTTGCTTATTAATGAAAGGAGGTCAACTAACAAATCTCTTAGAAATGAAAGAAACAATATATAAATGATCCAAACACTTTATTCTGATTAATTAATTCATATGAGACGCGACGAGTTGATTCCTTTCCTGTTTAGTGTAATGAAAATTGTTCAAATATGACGAAAAATAACATTAATCCCCATAGGAATGTAAATCCATCATTGTCAGCGTATATCGTTTTCTTATTTATGCTCAATCAATATCCGTTAGGCTGTCAACAGCACAACCGTGCTCTGGATATCGATACAAAATCGTCGGAAGTTACGCCTATCTAGCCGATATTGTAAAGTTATCGATTTCATTGTGATAGACCTCCAGTAAGCCTGTTGCTAATGGTGGAGTTATACTTGTCTGTCGTGACGTGACGTGTCATAACGGTATCGGTTTCATACATTTAGTATGGTGACGATTATATTATTCTGTTGTGTTGTGGCATGATTTGATCTGTCGTGATGCGACAGAAGCGATCTTGATTTTCGACAGAGCGGTGAAGGCGGGGGGCGCGGGGACAGTCTTGGCTAGTGTGTACGTACTGTATTGATTTAAAATATCGTCATAAGGCGTCAGAACACAACTTATAGATGTGAACGCTAGCCATCACGGCAGAGAACATCACGACACAACACGCCTTACAAGTATAACTCCACCATAAGTCCGGCCCTGACTGTACAGTGCACACTGCAGTGTGGGGCGTTGCCGCTGCAGGGTGTTATCGTAGAACTAACAATGATATTCCCACAATGGGATGTGACGTCAATGCGCGACATCATCACACGTGGTCACAATGTGATGTAAGTATGAAGGGACTCACAGGGAGAATGGTATAACTTCAATATGACAAATAAATAATGATACTCCATTTTAGTAATAATTATTATCTTAGATACCATAGTTAACTGTTTGAATTTTAATGTAATAGGCCACTTGCATGGATTTCATAATGATTATATAATAATGATTTCATAATAATCGTGTGGATAGATTTTTCAATTAAAATTATAAAATGTTACTAAAAAAATTTTGAAATTTATAGTTTTTTTCTTTTTTTAACTTGGGCTTGTGACGTCGCTACATGAAAATGTTCCGTCTCCGATAATATTCAATTATTTTTGTAAAGTTTGTTTGTATGTTTTTTTTTAAATATAAAGCAACACTTTGATTTCAGGCGAATTTTTGAAATCACTTGCTTTAAGCCTTGGACACATACGGCGTTAAAGCGCTAGCGTTATTGAGCACGACCTACTCTTTTTACGTATGGCGGGTCTGTATGGTATTGTATGGCGAGCGCTATTATGTTATAAAGTATCTTTTGATATTAACGCCGTGTGTGTCCAAGGATTTTTTGTTTGAATTTTGGATTGACGTTTTGACAGATGTGATGATGACAGATGTTATTTATAAACTGGTTTTATTGTAAAATATTTGGATTCAGTCATTTATATACGTCGAACATTATAATGATTAATGATCAATAAGATGGATCAAGGAAAAAATATTTGTGAGATTGTAATATTTTTGGTATGCCTCGTTATTTTCCTGTGCCATTCGTGTGGAATTCGACGGTTTTTTTAAAAATGATTTTCGTAATGTAATTATTGTTTTATCGCACCCGTAAAATTATGTCCCTTCTTTCCGGTTAATATTTTTTTTTTTGAGTGATTCAAGTAACCTATTTTGATGATACTTTAGACTTATTTTCTAGCTTGGTTAAGCACAGTTGCGGTGATGTATTTGTAAAAAAATATACGGTAAAAACGCAAATATGAAATCTTGCAATGTCCAGTGTTTTAATATAGTGTCCTCCGCGTGCAAAGTCGTCTTCTAGAAATATAAACTTTCTAATTGAAGTATGTTTTTCGAAAGTGATCTGCCAAACAAGTATGTTTTTTGTTTTTAAATAATAAAGTTACTTAGAGTCTAAGAATTCGTAATAAATTGTACAACGCACTTGACGCGATTTTTCACAAAAACGGCGCTTTATAAATAACAATTTTTTTATTTTTTATTATTCCCGGGGCAGCAGGCATTTTTTTTAATAGTGTGAAGAACTCATGTATTCTTTGAATGTTTTCACAATTTTTGCTTAAATATAATCATTTTTTTAATATTGGCGTGCTCGCTCTTACATTCGTATTTACATTTCTCCCCTTTTTCTTATTTTTGAAAGCTTACTACCGGGCCTTGATATAGAAGTATAGAGCTTTAAAATGTTGATTTTTAAAATTTGATGTAACTTATTTTGATTTACCAAATTTTCAACTTACATCGCTCTTTCCCTGCACTCCTATATCCACAATAACACAATATTTTCTCCCAATTGAACAAAGTAAATCCGTCTTTATGAGGGGTGTTAATATGCAAGAACAATGCTCGTTTCGTATTGCACTTTTCGCTATCCCGTCCTTTCTATTGTATTGTGTGTATGAATGTGAATAGATTTTCATGTAGGACATATTGAAGATCTTTGTATTATTGTTGTACAATATTATAAACGTACTTGACATTTTTTTTTCAAGCAGGGAACACCAATTTATACTATTTTTAATATGATTTTAATTAAAATAATTTTTTTTCTAACTTATCAACTAACCATCACGCTATAAGTCAGCGTCAGGCGGTATACCGTTTTAAACACTGCCATCTTTGTCTTGATGCTGAGCTCGGTTTTTCTTATGACTGAGCTGTAGAGAGGACGCAAAAAACTGCTTGCCGCACTTATTCTTTGATCAATTTCTCCGTCTTGTTGATAACTATACTATTATAATATATATAATATAATACTATAAAAACTATAATATGGATTATTATAACATAATATATGAAAGTAAATTATATAAATGTTGACTACATCTGAATTGTAGGCAGAGAGGACGGACCGCCAAACAATTCGGTCTTGGCCCACACTCCTTGCCTCATTCACATTCATACATCTTCTCATACATACTCTTCTATTATACTGACTCTTGACATGGTCCGACTCAAGTATCTGATTCACTTGATCGTGCCACGTCTCCCTTGGGCGTCCTCGGCTTCTTATACCATTCACATTCGCGTCATAAATTCTCTTTACACTCCTTTCTTCATTCATTCGCTCAACATGCCCAAATCATCTAAGCGTCCCTGTCTTAATCTTACTTATTATGCTCACATCAGCATTGCATTCTTTTCGGATCTCCACATTCCTCACACGATCATACATGGTTTTACCACACTCACGCCTCAAGGATCTCATTTCTACGGCATTCAGTCTACTTACATCCTTTCTCTTCCAGTTCCATGCTTCACTGCCATACATCAGAGTAGGTACCAGTACTCCATTGTGGACTGCTAGCTTCGTTTATGTGGACATCTTTTTGTTGGCTCCAACGGCGTTCAATCCTCCATTAATGGGGTTACCTGCATTATCCCTTCTTTCAATATCCCTATCAGCCTTCCCATCTCTTGTAAACATACTTCCCAAATATACAAACTCATCCACCTGCTCCAAGTATTCATCATTCACAACTATATTGCACACCTTTTTCGGACTCTCTCTTTCAAACACCATGACTTTAGACTTACTTACATACATCATTAATTCATTCTTCATACATACTTCGTTCATCCTAGATACGAGAGACTGTAGATCTTCTATACTGTACAATCAGTACTGCATCATCACCATACAACAGGCAACATACTATCAGATTATTATAATTTTTTTTCAAACCGTTAATTTACATTTAAAGATACACTGTGAATTTTTTCATAGCTATAAAATGTTAAATAACAGAACGAAATGTGTTTTTAACAATTTTCGGAGCATACTTCGCGTTTTTTTTTGTATCGAGTTAATTTTATATATTTTTTTTTTTAGATTATAAAGTATTTATTTATCAAAAAGAACAGGAATACATTATTATATAAACTATTACATATTTATTACATCCAGAAAATAACATGAATATATAATATAATATCATATTATTACATAGTAGTATTGGTTACTTTTATATTTTTCCTTTTTACCTTTTATTTTCTTACTTTTATTTTACACAGTAAGGTTAATAATATATTTTAGTGACAATAACATTCAATTTAAAAAGTTAATAACATATTCATTGGTCAGTTAATAACTATAAGTTAATAACAATAAGATTGTTATAGGAATAATGTTATAATAATTGATGTCACTAGAGTAGTATCTAATAGGAGAAAAAAATAAATATGTATGTAAGAACGGTCATATAGAAATAGAACAATTATAATAAATATATTTGATGTTGTGCATAGCCTGCCTCACTAGGCGAACCTGTATTGAGGCAGAATTTTTAGTAAATTGTTTCTCGCATTTTGTCTACAGTTTACTTATAATGCATTTATATAATGTATGGTTCCTATAGTATAGAGCAATTACGTTATATTAGTTACGATATTCATATTCACAATACATATTATGTACATGTACACAATATAAAAACAGCAAGATAATTATTACAATAACTGTCAATGACAAGGCGTTTGGGTGAGGGCACCAGTAAAGGGTCGATCATTAGAACATATCCAAATTTTAACACTTTTTTTGAATTCTTTTAGTGTTTGACTCAGTTTAATATTTTCTGGGAGCATGTTGAATATTTTAGTTGCAAAGTATCTAAAACTACGTTGGCCAAAGGTGGTAGAAAGTGCTGGAACTTGCAGTATGTCTTTGTTCGAATTTCGCGTAAATCTTAAGTTTATTTTTTGTTCATAAAGTTCGTGTTTGTTTTTAAAGAGATGCATGAGGATTGTTTTTACATAGATCTGACGAACATCAAATACTCTCATTATGTTGAAAATTAAGTCACTGTTTGTGGTTTGAGGAAGTTTGAGAATAATTTTGATAATTGTTTTCTGCGCCTTTTCGACAGGATCTAGGGCTAATGAAGTACCCCCTCCCCATGCAATGATCCCATACTCAATGATAGATTGGATGATTGCAAAATAAATCGTTTTCAGAAGTTGTAAGTCAAGAAAGTTCCTTATGGATCTGAAGAAGTGTATGTTTTTTCTAATTTTATTTGCAATGATCTGAGTATGCGGATTCCATTTGAGGTATGAATCAATGGTGAGACCGAGGTACTTCACTTGTGAAGTGCGCTCTAGATTGGGGCAGTTATTGCATTCATTGGAATTCGTACAGTTATGTATTTTTATGTAGTAATCATCATTAGATTGGCCTGTAGTATTGATGCTTGATGTGACATATTTTGTTTTCATCGTGTTAAGGGTAAGGGTGTTTATATCTAACCATTTTTTAACGAAGTTCATATTTTTTTCAGCTTTTTTAAATACAGCTGACCAATTGTTGTCTTCGAACAATAAGACAGTATCGTCAGCAAAGCTAATAATTTTTCCCTGAATTTCAAGGTTGCAAAAGTTGTTAATATACAGTAAGAATAAAGTCGGTCCCAATACGCTTCCTTGTGGGATTCCATAGTCAGTTGAGCGCTGATTACTAAGGGTATTCAGAATTTTTACCTGTTGTTTGCGCCCATTTAGGTAGCTTTTAAAGAAGTCTAACTCTTTGTCCGTAATGCCGATTTTTTCTAATTTTTGAATTAGTTTAATGTGTGATATTGTATCAAAAGCCTTCGAAAGGTCTAAAAAGATAGAGATACATTTATTTCGTTTATCAAGGCTTTTTACAATGAAGTCTGTCACACTAGCAATGGCGTCTGATGTACTTTTGTTTTTTTGAAATCCATATTGGTTTTTTGAAAGTATTTTATGGCTCTCGACGAATTTTAAAAGTTGTGCATTAATGAGCTTTTCAAAAACTTTAGACAAGCTATTTAGTAAAGTAATTGGTCTATAGTTGTTGATATCTGACTTGTTTCCAGATTTAAAGATGGGAATTACGATACTTTGTTTTAAGTTAGAGGGGAAATATCCCTGTGTAATGCTTAGGTTTATAAGGTATTCCAGAGGCTGTGTAATCTCCGAAGACAGCATTTTGAGGATTTTGGTTGAAATTTCGTCAGGTCCAGCTGAAGAAGTATTTTTTAGAGATTTAATTGTTCTGAGAATTTCTTCCTTTGATACAGTTTGGAAGAGAAATTTTATATTTGTGTTATTTGCTTGATCCGTTGTGTCATTAGATGGAGTGATTCCACTCTGGGGAATTTGAGAGGCAAGATTTGGACCAATATTAATAAAAAAATTGTTTACATGATCAGCAATGTGCTCAGGATTTTTTGAGGTTTCAACAATATGTCCATCAATGGAAAGTTTACTTATGCTCTGTTTTTCTTTTGTAGTTTGTGAGTTTGTGGCTTCTCTTAGTATGTCCCATATTTTTTTGGGATTGTTGTTACTTTCTTTAATTCTTTCTGAGTAATAAATTTCTTTTGCTTTTCTGATGACGTTACAACACATGTTTCTATATCTTTTATAGTAGTTGGATGTTATTTGGTCATAAGGATTTTCTTTGGTTTTTTTGTGTAGCTTGTTTCTTTTGTGTATGCAATATATATATATATTTTTTTTTTTACATTAACTCCACACAGGAGGCCCTGAGGAAAATAATTTCCCTCAGGGCCTATGTCATCTTTGAAGATGCTGTGAGGAGGGTCTTTTTGAGGAGAGGAAGGAGTGAACGTGGGTCTTGAAGAGACCCATGTTATAGGAAGGAGGAAACACAGAGGCCGGCAAATCGTTCCACAGCCGAGCTGTTGAACACAAGAACGAGTCGTAGAAGCGTCCCGTTCTCATGTGACAAATGTCAACCGTGTACATATGTTGGGCGAGCGTTTGGCGTGTTTCCCGACTATGCACCGGTGCCGAGGGGATCAATGAGGCTAGTTCCTCGGAGCATCTTCCATTGAAATACCGGTAGAACAAGGAAAGCATTCCTACCCGACGCCTGTGCTCTAAAGATTGCAATCCGTTTGTTAAGACGGGAGAATCTATCAAACGGACCGCCCGTTTCTGCACAGAGTCGAGGGTGTTTTTCAGGTACTTTGGGGCTCCAGACCAGAGGTGGCTGCCAAATTCAACCGTGGGGCGCACTTGCGATTTGTACAGGGTTAGCAGTTGTGTACTATTAAAGTATCTGCGGGCCCTGTACAGTACGCCCAGTTTCTGAGAGGCTAACTTAACTCTGGCCTCGATGGAGCCCCCATATCTGAGCTGGTCACTTAGAGTTATACCGAGCATATCAATGGAAGACCTGTTCGGAAGAATGCTACCGTTGAAGGAGACTAGATAGTCATTTCGATCCCTTTTAGACGTAATCAGACATGATTGGGTCTTTGATACATTGAATTCGACGAGATTATTCTTACCCCAAGAGAAAACACTCTCGAGGTAAGCGTCCATTCTTTGCTTCAAAGCCCTCCGAGCCATTGGAATTTGTGCACCCTTTGGGGGCTTGTCAAACAAAAAGCTATCATGGACTGTACTGTCATCCGCGTAACAATGAATTGGTGCACATGTCAAAAGGTCATTGATGTGCAACAGAAACAAAGTCGGAGACAGAACCGATCCCTGTGGGACGCCAGCGTTTATCGAATGCGAGGAAGAGGTGAAACCGTCAGCAACCGTCTGAATCGACCTCTCCCTCAAAAAGTCGGCAATCCACCTGCACAAGGATGCGGGAAGTCCGTAAGAAGGCAGTTTGTTGACAAGTCCTCGGTGCCAAACCCGGTCAAAGGCCTTGGAAATGTCCAGCGCAACCGTTTGGGTCTCACCGAAACGTTCCAGGCACCGCCCCCAAACATGCGTCACATACGCGAGAAGATCACCGCACGAGCGGTTCCGCCGGAATCCGTATTGACGGTCGTTAATAATTTTGTTCTTCTCGAGGTATGTGAGCAGTTTGTCGTTGATCACACGTTCCATCACCTTGGATAGAACTGATGTGATCGCTATGGGACGGTAGTTGGCCGGGTTGGAGCGGTCACCCTTCTTTGGAATAGGATGGATGACCGCTTTTTTCCAACCAGAGGGTACAGAGCCAGAATTCAGGGACATTTTGAAAAGCTTTGTCAAAATCGGAGCTATTTCTGCAGCGCACCTCCGCAATACCAGGGCGGGGATTCCGTCAGGCCCACTAGCTTTATTAACATCAAGCCCTCGTAAAACCTGGAGCACATCCCGATGCCGGATCCTCAGCTTTTTCATATAGAAACCGCAGTGAGGGACCGACGTCGGGACTGCACCCCGATCATCGAGGGTTGAGTTATCCGCAAACATTTTTCCTAATAGGTTAGCCTTTTCGGTGGCGGTATTTGCTAGTGAGCCATCAGGTCTGGTAAGAGGTGGCAGACTGGATTTGCAGAAATTGCGACCTATTGAGCCCGCAAGCGACCAGAAGGCTCTGCTGCCATGCGGGCATGCAGCCAGCTTTTTGCTGATCTGCAGGTCGTGCTCGAACTTTGACCTATTTATGATCTTCTTGCTTTCCTTTGCCAATTTGTTATATGCTGCTCTGTTTTCGGAGGTTCTAGATGTGTTGTAGGCTCGGTAAGCCGCGTTTTTTCGCCGAACTGCTTCGGAGCATTGTCGACTGAACCACGGCTTTGAGCCCACACCAGTTTCTTTAACAGTGGATTGAATGAAGCCATCCATCGCGGATGTAATGACTTCACCAATTTCCTGGGCACATCTTGAGGGATCCGAAGTCCGAAAACAGACAGCTGACCACGGGAAAGCATTGAAATGAGCCCGCAGACCGAACCAGTCTGCTGACCTATAGTGCCACACTTTTCTCTTCAGCCTTTCTTTTGGCGGTCTGAAGTTGACAGGGATTGAGGTCGTCACCAGGCAGTGGTCGGACGATCCTAAAGGCGCTGTGACCTCAATCTTGTAACCGTGTGGCACAGTGGTTAAAAATAGGTCTAACAGATTGGAGCGGTGAGTCTGGACATCAGGAACCCTTGTAGGCTCCTGAACCATCTGCTCCAATCCGTGGCAAAGGGCAAAGGATTCCGCCTGTCGGCCAGCTGAGTCTGTTGGTCCTGAGAACTTCAACCATGGTTCGTTATGAACGTTGAAGTCCCCCAAAACCACAAACTCAGCCGAAGGGTAGCGGGGCAAGAGGTCATTAATAGTCAATATATAATGGAGTGGTTAATCCATGGTTTCAGGGGTTTCAGTTTCTTAGTAATATTTTTGGTCAATGTCGTGGAATGATTGTGTAATTCGTTTTTTAAATAGTTAACAAAGTGTATCCATGCGTCCTCTGATTGTTTAATTTGGAAGAGTTCGTGCCATGATTTGTTCTTAAATTTGGTTATTAGGTTTTGATAGTTGATTTTATTGTATGCTAAAGGCAGGTCACTTTTATTTATTTTGGTAGTTGTTTGTAGTGCAAAAATTGTTGAATAGTGATCCGTGATTGATGATTTGTAGACGATGCTTTTAGATGGTTTTTTGGACTTTACCATAATATGGTCAATGCATGATATAGATCCATTAGTCGCTCTTGTTGGTGAGTTGACGGTACTCACTAATCCATGAAATTCTAGCATGTTAATATAGTCTTGGCTTTGGTGGTGTTGGTTGCTCGGTAGTATGTTTATATTCAGATCACCTATTATTATAATATTTTTAGTATTGGAAAGATTTGAAAGTGTGCAATTAAGACTTGTCAGAAATGGTGTAATGTTACGAATCGATGGCGAGCGGTATATAGCCAGGATTACGGTATCATTATTGTATTTTATTTGTATGCAACTAGCATCCTGAATTTTTAGTTCGGTTATTGTGAAGTTTTGATTATTTTTTGTATATACAACAATTCCATCATTCTGATTATCAAAAATTGTTGAGTTGTGAGATGTGTAGTTTTTTAGGATTTTAGGTGTATATGTGTTTGATAACCAGCATTCAGTCAGAATGATTATGTCGAAATCAACATTTATGTGGTGAAGTTGTATTAAGAGTTCGTCAAAGTTTTTATTAATAGATCTTATGTTTTGGTGCATAATTTTGGTATTGGTAGAATTTCCAATTAGATGTTTGCATATATTTGTATCTGAAGTTGTGTAAGACAGGTTTTGTTTTTGATCTTCCTCATCAAAAAATTCCATTGTGAAAGTCATGTTTAATTTCTTTAAGTGAGAGCTCCACTAATTCGTAGTCATCACTGGGGATTTCAACCTTTGATTGAAAGTGATAGAGGTGATTTATTATTGCAGTGATAAAATAAAAGTATATAATATGACTCACCAGATCGAGGGGAATTAACCCAATGAATGACCGATGAAAGTGGGGCTCTCAATTAAAAAAAATTAATCAATTTTTTTGAGATCATCAGAATGTTTGATGTATATTACTCTGTCACTTTCATTTTTTTTAACCATCACTTTACATTCCTTGTACCAAACAAATTTATATCCCATTTCTTTTGCCTTAGTCTTCGCCCTCCACAGAAGGTCTTTATAGTAGGCACCAAGGATTTCGCTAATATAAATCTTCTGGTTTCCGTTTCCATGTGTAGTTGAAGGGTTGAGATGTTTCTTGTTTAAGAGTAACTGCCGTCTTTTTTGGAGGTTGGTGAATCTTACATGGATTCTTGAGGGGACTCCTGGCCGTCGGTCCGGTATTTTCTTGATTTCTAGAATGTCATCGACTTTTAGGTCGACACCTGCGACCTCGGCTATCCTTTTTATAGTTTCAGCAGGCTGCTCTCCTTCTCTTTCTGGAATCCCTGCAAATTCAAGGGCATCTTCACGAGATCTTTGCTCCACTTCTGCCAGTCTGACTTCAAGGCTCTTTATTATTCCATCTTTAGCCGTTATTTCTTTTCTCATTTGTTCGATTTCAGAAACCAGTTTGATTATGGTTTCCATCTTTAATTGGATGTCGTCATATTGATGACTGATGAAGTCTCTTGTGTTTCTGCTTTCATGATTTTCGTCATCAATTTTTTTTATTATTGCTTGTTTAAACACTTCTAATTTTTTTTCCATCTTCATCTCCATTTTTTCCAGCAGGACATCAATATTTAAACCCTGGGGCTCTGTTGTTATACTAGTCCCGGTCGATTGCCCTTTGCTTCTCAGATTTTTTTCTGAAGTTGCCATTTTGAAAATCGGATCTTGATTATAAGGTCAAACACTGTCTGTTTCACCCTTTCGTTGACACTAGATTCCCTTGCGATATTATGTTGATTTTTTCCTTTGTAATATTGCCAATTAATGATTCACTAGTTGGAAACAAACACTGTCCAAGTCTAAAATAATGATTAATTCAGTTTTGACAAATGCACTGAACGTTTATTCGCTATATCAACGTAATAACAATTTTTTTCGGAAGCAGAGCAAAACACAGCTGTCACTGACGTAGGTAGACGATTATTATATTTGCCGTATAGGCTCGACAGTCTTATATATTCCTTTATATAAGTATATATATATTATCTTACCTATCTCAATAATCTTCAAAAATAATTTTTTTAAGAAATTTTAAAACTGAAAGTGTTAAAAACATATGTTATAAATCGGTATAAATGCGGATTGCCGGGCTTTAGATTTAAAGTAAATTTAAGTTCATTGAACAAAAACAACAATAATGTCACACAGGAATAACTAATTATGTATGTTTGATTACGACATTTGGTAATTTTTTTATTTATTTATTAAGTTATAAGAAATATACATATTTCGCTTTGTTAACTTAATACATTGATACAAATAATATTAATAATGATGGTTTACTACCTAACACCAAGTAACACATTTTTTTAAGTAAGAACATTTTGGTTTTGCTCATTAATCTTGAGAGCAAACAGTTTTTTTTAAATAAATTTATTTTATTTTCGGTTGTAAGGATATCAGGAAGGAGATTATATATGTTTATACCCTCATAGCCTATGTTTCTTTTGCCACACTCTGTCTTTGTTGAATTTGTGTATAATTTATTACGTTGTCTTGTGTGGTGTTCATGTACTTGTGATGTTTTCATAAATGTAGTATTTGTGTGTATAAAGCCATTTTGAATTTTGTAGATTAATAAGCATGTGTTGTATTCGTGAAGTTTTCTGATTTTCATTAAGTTAGTTTCTTGGTATACTCTTTTGGTGGGGGTATCTGGTCTATAGTAATAATAATATATTAATCTGAAAGTATGTTAACTGTTGTATGCTGATGATGCTTTGCTGGTTTCTACAGAAGATCTACAGTCTTTCGTTTCTAGGATGAACGAAGTATGTAAGAAGAATACAATTCTATAGTGTGGTCCCCACACTATCAAATTCATATAAAAAAATATTGAAGTGTAAGAGTAGTGCAACGCAATACATTCCATATTAAAAATAACAAATAACAAAAACTATGATGTGTTAGAAATGTGGAGGTCCGAAAAGAATGCAAGATTGATGGTTTGGACATGTAGAGCGAATGAACGAAGAAAGTAGTGTAAGGAGAATATATGATGCAGATATGAATGGTAGAAAACGTCGGGGATGCCCGATGAAGACATGGCACGATGAAGTGTCAGAATAATAGTAGAGTATGTATGAGACGATGAATGAGTGTGTGCCAAGACTGAGTTGTTTGGCGGTCCGTTCAGTCAACTTTTATATAATTTACTTTCATTCTATTATGTTATTATAATCAATATTATAGTTATAATAATATTATAGTATTACTAAGACGGAGAAATTGATCGAAGAATAAGTACGGCAAGCAGTGTGTTGCGTCCTCTCTACAGCTCAGTGATAAGAAAAGCCGAGCTCAGCATCAAGACAAAGATGGCAGTGTTTAAAACGCTATACCGCCTGACGCTCACTTATGGCCACCAGAAATGGATGCTAAAAGAACGATCACGCTCTAGAGTCCAAGCTGCCGAAATGAGATACTTGAAAGTAATGGGATCATATTGAGAAACTCGACGATCCGAGATGATCTAAGCATTGAACCACCGGTACTCTTCATAGAAAACTCGCAACTGAGGTGGCTGGGGCATGTACTAAGAATATCTGATGACTGAATTCGGAGGAAGATACTGAGTGTGATTCCAGAGAGTAGACGTCCAGTGAACCGCTCCAGACACAGTTGGGTGAGGCAACTCCAGAAACTGAGGAGAGGATGGTCTGCCATGGACGGAGGCCAAACAATCAGCACAAGACAGGGACGTCTGGAGGAACCTTGACGATGCAGTGGGTCCCCGACCCGAATAGGACAAGGGGAAGACGATGATGATGATGATGATGTCATAATAAAATTTTAGTGATTCTCGAATAGGCAAGTGGAAGACAATTAAAAATAGTTATATTAAAATATATTTTTTATTAAAAAATTAAATCATATAAAACAAAAAGATAAATACAGAATTTTAATAACGCGTTGGTAAGACTGGCCCAATAAACTGAAGTATTTTTATAATTAGGCAAACTTTGAGATAAACACTATCTCAAAATTTCAAATAATAAAGATATTCTTTTTAGGTGCTATATAAAACAAGTGATTTATTTAATTACTACAAATATTAAAAACGTATTAACATTGGCAATTTGTTACTATAATAATAAATAATATGAAAAGAGGATAAATATTGTCTAGAAATTAGTGACACAATTATGGAAGCAGATCTTTGAAAATTTATAATTGTTGACCTTAGTCCAAAAATTTTAAAATTGTTGAATTATTCATTAATTTAATCAGATTTTATAAGGGATCGACGGTCCAAGATATCCTTTTGGTTCATAGTGTTGCAGTTAATCGTATCGTAGTAATTAATGTATTACAATTTCCAGGTGGATTAAAGATGGATAATTTAGAAAATTCTGACGAGTTGTCCAAATTGGTTGTAGGTGAAAATTGGCTCAGTGATTTGCCTCAGGTTGGTTTGCGTCCTGTAAAATAAAATACAGATATTACAATTTTGAAGAAAATAGTTTTCTTATTAGGGTTAGGTATAGTCTTATAGCATTATTATAGTTTATAAGGTAAGCGCAAACGTCAGATAGCGATCGTCCAGTTGATTTGTCAGATATCTCCTAATACCGAGTTTTGAGATAATGAGGAATGCAATTTCCGAATGCTCATCATAAATCAAAGTCTGTGTTACTTGTTAAATATGCTATAGGATAATAGCGGGAGGCAGAACGATCCAGTACATTAGTATGACATTTTGAAATATCCTACTAGTGACCCAGAAAACATCAACATTTTGTTTAATTCGCTAAAAGTTTTTGTGCATTATAATTGAGTTGGTTGTGTTTATAAGTAATCTGAGTATTGTACCAGATAGAGGGTACACTTTTACATGTAACTCCGTATATTCTTTTGCAGAGGTACAGTGGTAAGTGATTGGTTATCCCTTTTCCTTGCATACCTTATTTTTCCTTCACATACTTGGAATCGAATCCCAATTGGAATCGAATTAAATAAGATAATTAGTTGTTTTACCCAGGTAAAATGAATTTCTATGCGTACCGACAATTGCACCAATTGCTGAAATACGTAAAGAAGACATTAGCCAATTTTGGACAAGAATTTAGGGTAAAGTCGCATTCAGAATATTCATTGATGTTGCACAACGATTTTTTATACCATTTTAAAGGAATTGACTAAGAAAATTTGTTGGTTTTACTTCAAATTAGCAGCTCTGGGAGCAGTTCTTCCAGCCCTCAGCTTAGCTGGCCTTCCAGTTTGTTGGAGAAGTACGTATCTTCCAGCGACAGCATTGGAGATAGCCACCTCACCACCATCGACTTCCTCTTCTTCTCCGAAATCTCCATTGACCTCAGTTGTCTGCAAATTAGATAGAAGTTATTAGCAATAGTTGTTTTTCTTCATAAATTGGTTCCTTATTTCTGAGGATCGTGAACTCTACTCCAATTTCCATCGTCGACAAGGCTTCTCCATTTCTCGTGATCCTGCGCTGCGTGGAGAGCCAAAGACATCTTAGCACCAGACGCCAGTGATACTTGGTCACTCCAGCGCATTGGTGACCTGCCTCTGCTTTTCTGCCTTCACTTTGCTAGTTTCTCCAAGTTAGAGTCTTCAGTTTGGCGAGCAACGTGTCCAAAGTACCTTAGAATATGTTGTTGGCAGATAGTTAAAAGACTATTGTGGAAGCCAATAAGTTATAATTTAATCATTATACGAAGAAATACAAAAAAACCTAATTTGAATCTGAATTTTACCAAAGTTAGCTCAAAGTTATTTTTATTTTTACGTTTATTGTTTATTGTCTGTGCCTGGTTCTGTGTCACGTTTCGTTTAGATTTATCAGTAGATTTCTTATCTTCTTCTTCAATGATTAATATTACTTTAATGGGTATAACCTTCGAAATAACTTTTAATATTCTTTCTAGACTTGTAGAACAAACTCAATAGGTATCCCATATAAATAAAAATCGGATAAGTTGTTAGTTGTTGTGTCCGAGACAGTATCTAGAGTATAATTAAATTATTTAGAACTTTGCGAACATTAAAAAAGATAGCAGCCAAAAATGTGTGAAAAATTAGTTGAAAAAAAATTGTTAATTCTGAAATTGAAATATGAGATCGACAAAACTGTTTTTTTTTTTAAATTAGTCCCCAATGGCTTAGTAGATAGAGCCGTTGTCGTGGTAAGACAGAGATCTTGGGTTCGATTCCCAGTTGCGACCGTTACCAATATACTTTCTGTATCTTGTTCTGTTTCATGTTTAATAGTCATGTTCCTTACCTCTTCTTCAACCTGGGGCAATTCTGGTTCTTGTTCTTCTGGTTCAACTTCTTCTGGCTGGTCTACGTCGGTTTCCTCCTGTGGCGCAACTTGGGCAGGAGGTCCATACTCTTGAGCGGGTGGTCCGTATTCCTGGGCGGGTAGTCCTCCAATCTCAGCTTCTTGGGCGGGGGCGCCATAGGTGTCGAGGGCCTGTTCTTGCCTCTGGCTTTGGAAAAACCTAAAAATCCAAACAGTTTTAATGTCACTTCTTTAAAATTATTAACCATACATCAAAATCGTTGGAGAAGAATCAGCAAGTGAGAAAACATAACTGGATATGAAAGTATGTAAATACCATAATATGATATAATTTGTTGTATACGGGATTCTCAGATGGCCTGGTATTCGTGATTGAGTTATTGGTGTTGGCCACCCTATCATAAAGTTTTTCTCCAGTTTCGAAAATCGAGATTGTGTACAATGTATAATGAAATATGTTTATAGGAAAAGCCATATTGTACTGGTTAATGGCTTAAGTTGGTATATTAAATCGGAAAGAAAGACGAAGATTTCTAATCACTTAATAGACTAACACAAAGACATTATGATTCTAATTTTGAGCTTTTACTAGACATTCCAAAGACATAAGACGCTAGAACAAGACAAAGAATTAGGATCTATTCATTGGCCTTTGTTTGTACTGTACCTTTGTTGTTGGAAAACTGGTGCTGGCCTCAATCTCTGCTTAGGAGCCAAGTTTTGCTGGGGGGCTGTGAACCTTCCGAACTGCTGAGCAGCAAATCCTTGGGTCCTTGGAGCACTCTTCACTTGCTGCTGCCTTACTCCGAACTGCTGGGAAACGACCTGCTGTTGAATGGGAGGCTGGAATCCGTTGGTGGTGCTGTAGGCGACTTGCTGTCTCTGGAACTGCCTCTGCTGCTGGAACTGTTGTTGTTGCTGGAATTGACCTTGGAAGAATTGGGCTTGTTGCTTTGAGGGTTGGGCCTGGAGTCTAGCGGTCTTCTGTTTGGGCTGAGCTCGGAGACGCTGGACGCGACGGTCACGGAGACGATCGCTGGTGGGAAGGGCGCGGAATTCCTTTGCTGCCTCTAACCCGGGAAGACCTGAAAGATTTAAAATTTATAATGTTAGAGAGCAGGTAAGTTCTGAATACCAGGTGATTCTCAGTATCGTTGTGGAAGAATGGCGTCAAAAGATTACATAGATAGAGTTGCCCAAAGACCTCAAACACCCCACGGAACCATTCAATTAACTACAAATTGATATATTAGTTAGACAGCAAGTGAAGGAAGAGGTGCAGATGCATGTCTATTGCCATGCGCATAAAAGTCGTGATTTATTTGTAGTTTGCTGGCTTTCGTTGGAGATTTTCCGTGCTGACCACTGCTTCCGCCCATCATTCCGTTTTGGACCATACAAGGGAAAGGCATTTTGTTTCTCCCACTATTATTGTTGAAAAGCCTATCAGATCTACAAGATCTTAAAATAGGTGTAATTCTTCCTAATTTGCAATGAATATGTGTTTTGTTATAATCTTTGAAATATATTTCGTTTATTATATTATAGTGGTTAGTGGCAGCAATTATCAACCATTTTGAGCCTGCTTACCCCTTGACTCTTACTACAGATCTGTTGTATCCCGTACCGTTTATCTATCTTGTGTACACGTCTTTCATTATTACGTACTCGTAAATTTAAAAATCGAGTCACACAAATACAATTAATGCATTTTTATTCAGAGTGTAACACGACTTCGGGCATTTTTAATCAGTGATTTTACATGCGAAATTGAAAAAATTTTGTTTCACGCCTTTTTATTTCGATAACAAAAAAATCGTGTTCTCCACACACAACTCCAAACTAACAAAGTGTATTGAGAGGATGAATTTCTTTAACCTCAAAAATTTTGGTACAAAAAAGTTTCTCATGTATCAGAAGTTAAAATAAAAGCCAGATTTCCTATTAAATCTTTTATTTTCAATCATACGATTGACCAATATGATCATTGAAACAATTATTGTTTAAAGCATTGATTAAAAATTGATTGGTTTATTGATGTTTGCATTTGATAGCAGAAAGTTTATGGATCTATCAAGAAATAACGATTTCATACCTTGAACGCTGAGCTTTTCCTCGGCTTCTACAGCTTCTGTGGTTGGGACGATCTCTTCCTCAGGGAGGTCAGTGATGGGAGGTCCGTACTGGAGGAATGGAGTGGTGGCGTCGGTTGTTCCGATCTCTCCAGTGTATTGAACCTCTTCTTCGGATACTTCGATATCGGCACCGGTTTCTTGGATCTCTTCCTGTGGAGCTCCATAGGCGTTTGGTACCTGGAAGAATTAAAAACATGATATACTAAGTAAAAAAGATGCTCATGTCATCATGATGGAGGTGAACTTAGCCAGAATCAGAGGAATTGTTGAAGTAATTCAACACATTTGTTACCTCAGTCACTAACTGTTTAATTTTGATGTTATAGCATCAGAAGAGGTAATGAAGTCCTTTGTGCAAAAGAATATCTCATCTTTGTCATCACGACATCTTTGGGGATGCTGTGTGGAGGGTATTTTTAGGGAAATGTAGGAGAAGAAGTTCTGGATAGGAAAAAGGCTTGAGGGGTGGGTAGAAATCTGGGAGTCAGTGTGTTCAGGAGTGATGGACGTATGAATACATTCTTGCCACTGCGGTAGAAGGCGATGGGTCTAGAGTCTAGAGAGTCCGGCTGGAGAAATCAAAAGGTCTCCCTCAACCAGTTTCACCCGTTACTGCCATCCAGAAGGTGGTAGTAGTATATACATAATAGTATATAGTACAGTAAAACATCCGCCACCAAGACCTCACCCCATGAACCCAGGAACTCTTACGACGAAATCGAGAAACATTTTCGAATCACGAAACTACTCAACAGAAGGCTGGTCGCTGATCAGATGCTCTTGTACAAAATTATTAACTCAAAAGCTGACTGCCCGGAGTTGCTAAACAAAATAAATTTCCTCGCACCGATTCGATATAGCAGACAAAATACCCTTTTCTACATTGATAGATGCAACACCAATTCCAATCAAAATGAATTTATACAAAGGACATGTAACTACTATAACAAAAAAATTACAAATACAGACACATGTGCTGACATATTCACTGCTAGTTACTATCGCTACAGAATTTATTTGTATCACACTCTAGGACGATTAAATTAATTGTACCTAATACAATCATATTACTTCCGTGGCAACTTTCCCTTATCCCTTTCTTCCCCTTACCCATCCCAACCCAAATACCTAATACGCAGTCTTACCATTTGTATTATTATTTTTTAATTTCTGCTTAATTCTGTTTTTATTTTCTAGTTTACATTCATGTTTATATTTCTAAATACCTATCTGTGAACATTAATTATTGGTCTGTTTTTTGTCATCCTTTTATGTATGTTATACTATTAAGACTGTTTATGTTCCTTAAATAAATAAATTAAAAAAATAAATAACAAATGACAATGTTATACTTCTTGAAAGATTTATGTATATATATCTTCTAATAAGTTCTAATTATTATTGCATATCACAATCAATTAGTATCAATCTAATTCTTGACCCATTACGAAGGTCGTTGAGAGTCTACATGCAGTCTAGTTCTCGAATAAACAATGGCTAATTCAATACCTTTGAGTCTTGCCCCAGTTTTTTTAGGTTTCGGTAGGCTGTTACTGTACTGGTCGTAAACACGCATTAGTATTCAAAGAAGGATTCAATTACGCAAATTTGTTGTTACATCACGGAATGCACTAGACACACTTGTGGCAGAATGTGCCGTAAGCCAGTTTGGTGGTGTACCGAAATTTGATTGTGTCTTGTCCATATTATCTGATAATGCAAATGGTTTATTTATTTGCGATAAAACGACACGTTCTTTTTTACCTTTGTTTTCAGTTAAATTCATTAAATTAATATTTTAAATCGTTTTTGTAACGTCGCATAAAATCAAAATAATGGAACATTTCTGAACTCATCCGAAAACTAAATTGTTTTTGAAGAGTGATGAAATATGCTTTCAAAATTTTATAATTCAGAATAAACATATTATAGCAACGTTTTTAAATATAGAAAAATTGAATGCAAATAAACAAGATTTAAAAATAGCTCAACCTACATTTTTTCCAACTAAAATTACTGATAATGAATAAAAATAAAAACACACAAATATTTTATTAGGCAAATGTATTGTAAACATTACCGTCCACTCACCTTTTTATTGTTTCATGCAAAAATAATTATTAAAAAAATTCCAAAAGTTTTATAATTTATTTTCAAATTGCGGTCGAAAATTTTGGAATCATTTTGCGGTCAACTTTTAGATTTTAATGTGAAGCTTGGTGTTTTCTCGTTCTAACACCGTTTAGAGTTTAGATAGAACAGTTGACCGGAAATCAGAAGGACACGGGTTTGAGTCCCGTCGGTGGCATGTATCTTTTCTCGGGAGATTTTTTCAATGTGGATAAGTGTTTCAAGCTAATAATTATTGCTATTCTTACCCTTTGTGCTACGCATAAAAATCTTGCCTTAAACATTAGTTTATCAATTAAAAAATAATAATTAGATCATATTTCTAACCATGATTGTAAGGCAGAGACAATGATTTCTATGAGATATATATGAATTGTTCCGATGTAGAAAACATTGTTTTAAATTTCAGAAAAGAAAGTGGTTCGGGAGACAGCCAATAATTTCAATGAAGTATTATTAATTGAATTAAGACACTCTTGCTTTTGATTGGGTTCAAACAATAAAATTTAATGATAGGTACATGATAATATTTTCTTTTGAAATCATCATTAACGACAGGTGTCATTCTAAACCTAATTTCAATTGAAATAGGCATCAAGTCAACAATGACAAGATCTTCAATCCTTCAGGAGATTAAAAGCGTTCCAAAGTCCAGAAACTCTTTATCGATACTCCAATAACTTTTACAAAAACAATTTTTTTTCAAATGTTTCTGGATTTCACATTTCAAGAGTGTTTTAGGCTACCATTTCATATTACGGAGAAAGAAAAGTTGAATTTATATATTAATTGAAGGTTGAAGTTAAGTTCAGATTTAGAAGAGATGAGATGTTGAATGGAGGAAAAGCAATTTTAGATAAGGCTTGATAGAAGAGAGGATATTTGTTTAGAGAGCGACAACCAAAAAGTATGTGATCTAAAGTTCCTACTTCTCGATGACAGAAAGTACAATCTGGGGAGTCAAAGACGTGAATATTAAAATAGTGAGAAGGAACAGAACAATTTCGTCTCATTCGAATTGGGGAAATTTCTTTTTTTGATACATGTGGGAATTGTTGAAACCATGGTTTTGTATTGAGGCATACATTAATTGTGTCTTACATTCCTAATATCATACATCCTAAAATAAATAAATAATTCATCACCTTTAATAAAGGGTTATTCTGGAAAAAAACGTAATTCTGATTTGGATTCCTAGACATGTTGGCATAATGGGTAATGATATTGTGGATGCCTTGGAAAAAAAAGCGTCCAACCCTGATGTTACCCTTGTAAACCACGTTCCCTTATCTGACATTTTTTCTGTGACCAAAGATAGATCCCGCAATATTTGGGCAGAGTATTGGCACATTGCTAGTCAATCCAAGGGAGCCTGCTATGCCTCAATACAAAAAACTTTCCCATAAAAACCGTAATTTCAACAATTCCCCATTTTACTAAAAAAAAATTCCTCACTTATTCGAATGTGAGAATCAGACATTGTTCTATTCCTTTTCACCGTTTTTTTAAATTCACATCCTTGACTCCCCAGATTGTACATTCTGTGGTCTAGAAGTGGTACCTTTAGATCACATATTTTTTGTTTGTCCCTCTCTAAACAAATATCCTCTCTTCTCTCAAGTCTTATCAAAAATGCCCCCCCTTCATTCAATAGATTTCTAAGTCTGAACTTGACTCCAATCTTCAGTATAATGTTGTAATTTGACTATTTAAATAAAATTAATATTTAAATTCACCTTCCATTTCTTTATAATTTGAAATGATGGCTTAGAACACCGTTGAAGGGTGAAAACAAAAAATAATTGAAACAAAAAATTTATTTGCGTCACATATTGTATTATCCTTGACTCCCTTTGCAAGGTTACTGCATTTCTCAATAATCGATAAAATAAGTGAATCACTATCAACAACGACTAATAATAAACAATTGTTATTTAATCCACGTAATATCATTACCAACACTCCACAAAAAGGACTCAGTAATTTCGTGGATTGCATAAGGCGATTACTATTCATAAAATGTCCACAAATTTGCATCATTCGTCTTTGAAGATATGCAAAACTGCAAGAATTTTGGGACATTTTGGTTCATTAAGAGTAGAAACAGTTTTCGAGGATTATCAGGTATGTAATTCATGCTAATGCAAAGAATGGTAATTAAACTAGAAATAGTAATTAGCTAATGAATATGTAGGTCAAAAATACATTGTATTGATTGTATTATTGTCGTGTTCTTGAATTAAAGTCTGACCGTAGTAGATTTGCGCCTTGGAAAAGATATGTGGAAGAATTCACCGTAACAAAATATGCATTTTTTTTAAATATCTTGAAGAAGAAGATAAAACTAATGAAACTAAACGAAAATATGAAAAAGAACAATATGCAAACAAAACGGTCGCAACTAAGACTCAAACCAACTCGGCCATTCATGCGTTTATAAATATAAAGATTTTTTGAAATTTTTTTATGAATCCTAAAAATTTGGGATAAGCCGTTAAATGTAGGTGCATTCAATGGCTCTATAAAACCATAAGCAGTTTATGTATTTCTTAATTAAAATTCTGAGGTATGATTTTTTTTAATAAGGACGGTAAATTTCCAAATCGGACGCTCAGAAATTCCGGACGCTGGACTATCTTGGTAGCTAATTTTAATTTAGAGTCATCGATAAAAGCTCTTGAACCAACACAAGCAATCCATTAGATCGATTCCCTATATCAGTGGATAGATTGCAATTAATGGAATTTGGATGTCAGCAGGAAATAGATACTGCATTATTTATTCAACAGATGTTTCAATTTATGGTATTCAGGAGAACTCCTGAAAGAAAGCGTCAAATTTCAAAGTTGATTGTTCAAGTTCTGTGAAATAACTGGTACTAGTCATCGATCATAATTGCGCAATATTATTATTAAATTACACATATCATAATTGAGACCTTTTGGAATAGCAAGATTCTTTCTGAGACTGAGATAGTTTAGAGTTCATTTTCGCGTAAGATTGCTGTGGTATTTGATGGTCGTTTGACTAAAAGCCTCCAATAATTTGCCGCACAAGAGTATTTATTTGTAAATAGCAAACCTGTTGTTGTTCCTGGATAGTCCTTGTTGGGAGGTCGAACGAAGGCCCCCTCGGCCTCCAACCGCTCGGGGCGTAGGGAGCACTGGGTGCCTCTGGGGCTGCGAGAGCCCCAAGGACTGCACAGGACAACAGGAATACAGCTGATATCATCTGGAAACATAAATAGATAGAATATAGTGACTGTCAATATGAAATCATCGCAAAAGAGGGGATCCGAAATGTATCCCCAGTAGAAACTACCCAGTAAACTATTTAGACTACAGTTCGATTATATTTGGACTACAATTCGACCAGTGACAAAATACTGTACGCATGAAATGAAAAAGGGGTACTTAAATTTTTTTAAAGTAGGCTGGACAATCTGGACTCGAAAGTGTGAAAGAAAGGCAGATGACGGAACACCAGAGTGTAGGTACCTTAGTGGAAAGAACCCAGAGGCAGACAGAATATAGGTGGATATACTGGAAGGAAGAAGATTGGAGCAGAATAGGAAGGACCTAGGACTGGAGATAAATGGTGAGAAATTGAAGACAGTGTGGAGGCGTTTGTGGAAGAAACCAAATCATATAATATTCTGGGATATAGTGCTATGATAGATAGTGACCATAAAGAATATTTTTCAATTATTTGAAGCTATTTAATATTTGTTGATGTCCAAATAAACGAAGCTAGAAGTCAAAAATGTGTTTATATTTGTGTGATTAACTGGATTGTTCTCACGTAAGTGAAACATCAGTAAAACCCAGTACAAATAAATAAATGTTAAAACTTGACAATATTTGCCTTTTCGTAAATATCAACAATACAAACAATAATGGTTTAAAAATACAGTTGAACTTGCCGTAATAAAATAAACTAGTACAGGTAGAATCATGTCAGCATGTTTAGAAAATTTTAAAGTATTAGTTCAAACATTTTAAAGTATGGTATGAAATAAGAAGGAAACAGAAGGAAATAACTAGTCGAAATAAGAAACACTTCGAATGTTAATTTGGCTTGCAAAATATTAATAAGAACACTGAAGTTAAAAAAAATACAAATTATGTCAACACGAAATATATTCGAAGGCACAGATCACGAAATGAAATTAAGTCCTATTGTTAAACGGCCAAAATTAAAAGAGAAATAATTTTCTTCCTTTAAAAACAGATAAACGATTTTCTTAAAGCTTTCTATAGATATATTAAAGCTATTAAATTTTTGAATAAAGCCCACTTTTATGACCAACATCAATTTTTCTAATACAAATCAAATGAGCCCTGATCCTTGTTTTTAAACTACTTCTACTGAATTTGTAACAAATCTATTACAAAACAAATAGATAATCCATGTTCGTAATAAGCATTAACTTTGTGGCTCGCTATAATTTACCACTTTAATAAAATTAAAGTGGTCTACAACAAATTTATATATTTTATTGTAAATAGATAATAGGTACCGTAATAAACTATTAAACATAATTAACCTATTCTTCAAAAATATTTAATTTCTTTTAAAGTAATTTAGCCCTGTTTTAAACAACTCCAACTGAGGGTTTAATAATCTATTAGAAAACAAACATAGAATTAGCTGTATTAAGTTGTACTATAAAAACCATTAAAGAAAATCAAAATTTTCTACTAAACAATTTTGCTAAGCTAAGTATCATCTCAAAGAACCGTATCAAACTAGTATTTAGATCAAATTTTCAAAAAGTACCCTTATGACTAAAATAAAGAAAATTGTCCGTAGAATAATAAGCCCTGTTTTTAAAAAAAACCCAACAGATTGAAGATATGTATTTTGAATATCTTACTATGAAAAGCATCTATCTCAAAGCACTGTATCAAACTGTTGAAGTAGATCAAACAAATTTTCAAAAAAGCGCACCCTTATAACCAAAATCAAACAATTATCGTTCAAAAATATTGAAATACTTAAGCTCTGTTCTTTGACAACCCCAACTGATGGTGATATTAATTTTGAATCTCTGAGTATGCAAAGCATCTATCTTAAAGCAGTGTATCAAACTTTTGAAGTAGATTATCATTCAATAATTTTTTTTAAAAAGCGCAATCCTTATGACCAAAATCAAACAATTATATTGTTCAAATAAGTATTTGCTTAAGTAAGCACTGTTTTTTAACAACCCCAACTGATTATGATATGAATTTTCGATCTCTTACTGTGCAAAACGTCTATTTTAAAGCACTGTATCAAACTTTTGAAGTAGATTATCATTTGATAAATTTTTAAAAAAAGTGCACCCTTATAACCAAAATCAAACAATTATCGTTAAAATACTTAAGCACTGTTTTTAAACAATCCCAAATGATAGTGATATGAATTTTGAATATCTTACTATGCAAAACACCTATTTTAAAGCACTATATCAACGTATTTAAGTAGATCAAATTTTCAAAAAAATACCCTCTGACCAAAATTGTAAAGTGTTTATTTACCTTCATTTTGGACTTGTTTGTTTAATCACCGTGGAACTATTTGACTGGTGATACTAGTCAGCGATGACTGATGATGAGCTAATGATGATATCTGCTTGTGGTCCTGCCTATTTATACTGACCGGTGACTAGCGGTGGCGTGAGACAAGAATTTTAAAATAATCACTGTTGGCGAATTTGTTGGAGGAACCGAGCAAGGGCACTTGCCGAAATGAGGGAGATCGGTTTGTTGCAAGAAAGATGGTGGAAAAAGCTTACAGAAGAGAGTAGAAAATGCAACAAATAATATATTATTAATTGTTTTTATGTTTAATTCGTAGAACTCCATTTAATTAAAAAAAAATTAACTAACTAACTAACTAACCATCACGCCGTTACCCAGCGGGGGTAGGAAGAGAGGACGGACTGCCATACATCTCAGTCTTATTTTTATGTAAATATCTCACAAGAGTCCCAACTGCTCCTATCTGGTTCCTTATAGACTATGGCATCCCCAATTGGGGTATGTTGTGAGGTAGAGGGGGAGGGGGAGGAGATGGGGAAGATGAAGGTGGGAACGTACCTATCTATTCAGATCTGGTCACCTAACACGGCTAAAGCCATTTCAAGCAACTTTTCAATTCTGAATGGTGGTCTTACACCGGGGCGATACTGAGAGTATCTTCTACTATGCAAAGTATCGTAAATATATATTTTATTATTGACGAAGAAGACAACAAAAATAATCTAATTTTTTAAAATATGAAAATGAACAAGACACAGAAAAATAATAAAAGATAATGGCTTCAACTGGGACTCGAACCCAGAACCTCACGTCTAACCGGGACATACGCATTAACCAATTTTTGCTATTGCATCCTATTATGAGACTGTCGTATTTGTCAACTTCATATTTCAAATTTCAAATTTCAGAATTAACAATATTTTCTTCGACTAATAGTTTTTTTCCAAATTATTGGCAGCTAGCTACCTTTTTGAAGATAATATTGTTAATTCTGAAATTTGATATCACTGAATGCCGTTGGCGCTAACAAAAAACTGTCTAAAGAAGCAAAGCTGGCAGTACACAATGGAATGCTGGTACCTACCCTGATGTGGGGCAGTGAGGCATAGAACTGGCAGAGAAAGGATGAAAGTAGACTGAGTGCTGTAGAAATGAGATCTCTAAGGCGTTTGTGTGGTAAAACCATGTACGATCGTGTGAGAAATGTGGAGTTTCGCAAAGAATTCAAGGAATATAAACGCCAGAAATATTTCACTTCTTACATCTAACTCCGCGTGTTTTTGGTATTATCTGCACGAGGAAAGTAGCGCCAAAGTTGTTTTTATTTTTTTTAGGAATAAATTTACAAGAATAAAAAAAAATTGAAAATATTGATCGAGTCAAAAATAATCTTAGCCATAAAGAGGTATTTTTTAAAAGTTGTTTCTTATATAACTTCATATTTAAGTAATGAAAAAAAAAATATTTAGTACATTACGCTTATATTTTTTGTAACGTAATTAATAAATTTATTTTAATTTCAATAAATAGAGAAGGTAGGAAAAGCTTCAATGTACCCATAGCATATTTTTTCATATTTATAATGTAAATCGTTTCGTAGTAAAGAAAAATGTAAATAGTATTTTGGCGTATAACTTCATCTCAACAGATTGTTTGGGCCTGTAGAGCGAATGTACGAGGAAAGGAGTGTTAGGAGAATATGTAATGCCAAACGGAACAGGTAACTCCATTCATGGTGGACTGAATGCCGTTGTCGACAACAAAAAGCTGTCCAAAGAAGCGAAGCTAGCAGTCCACAATGGAGTGCTTGTACCTACCCTGATGTATGTCAGTGAAGCATGGAACTGGCAGAGAAAG
Organism: Limnephilus auricula; assembly: GCA_951813805.1. Lineage (NCBI taxonomy): Eukaryota > Metazoa > Arthropoda > Insecta > Trichoptera > Limnephilidae > Limnephilus > Limnephilus auricula. The sequence goes on from OX638417.1 coordinate 17,388,970, forward strand.
GGTGATAGTAGACTGAATGCTGTAGAAATCAGATCCCTGAGGCATATGTGTGGTAAAACCATGTATGATCGTGTGACGAATGTGGAGATTCGAAAAGAATGCAAGGATGATGTGAGCGTAAAAAGTAAGATTAAGAAAGGGACGCTTTGATGGATGGGGCATGTAGAGCGAATGAATGAAGAAAGGAGTGTGTCAAGAGAATATATGACGCAAATGTGAATGGTAGAAGAAGTCGAGGACGCCCGAGGAAGACGTGGCACGATCAAGTGAATCAGATACTTGAGTCGGGCCATGTCAAGAGTCAGAATAATAGAAAAGCATGTATGAGACGATGTATGTAAATGAGGCAAGGAGTGTGTGCCAAGACCTAGTTGTTTAGTGATCTCTGCCTACCTCTGCGGGGAAACTGCGTGATTGTTACTTAGTTAGTTAGTTACTTAGACGTCCACTGTTCATAGAAATGCTAGTTCAATGGTTAGTTTTTTTTTTATGTGAGAGGTCCTGAAGAAAGTTATTTCCTTTAGGGCCTACGTCATCTTTTGAGATGCTGCGTGGAGGGTTTTATCGAGGAAAGGAAGGAGTGATGTACAAGGGAGGAAACGCAGAGGCCGGCAAATCGTTCCAAAGCCGAGCATACAAATATCAATCTTGTACAAATTTCAGGTGCGTGTTTTGCGTGTTTCCCGACTATGCACTGGTGCCGAAGGGATCAATGACGCTAGTTCCTCGTAACATCTCCCATTGAAATACTGGTAGAATAAGGGCATCATTCCCATCTGACCCTGTGCTCTAAAGATTGCAATCCGTTTGTTAAGATGGGAGAATCTATTAAACAAACCGCCCATCCAGCTTTGCATTTGTACAGGAAAAAAACGTTCGAGGAGCGGGTAGGAATCTGGGGGTCAATGTGTCCAGGAGTGACGAATGTACGAATCCATCCCTCTTACTACGATGCAGGGTGATGGGTCAAATGAGTCTCCCTGAACCAGTCTCTCCCGATCCGGCTCGCCAATCAGTAGATGGGCAAACGCATTCACCGCCAAGACCCGGACAAACCTCACCCCGTGAACCCGGCACCCCTGTTAAGAACCACTTGTGACCTATGGCAGAGGTGTTGGTTTTTTTTTTTTACAATAGCTCCACACAGGAGGCCCTGAAGAAAATAATTCCCCTCAGGGCCTATGTCATCTTTGGGGATGCTGTGTGGAGTGTTCTTTTTAGTAAAGGAAGGAGAAGATGTGTTGGGAAGGAAAGAGGGATGAGGGGTGGGTAGGAATCCAAGAGTCAGCGTGTGTAGGAGTGACGGAGGAACGAATCAATCGGTCGAGAGTCCGGCTGGAGAAGTCTAGGATAGGTCTCCCTCTCGATCTGGCCTGCCACGCAATAGGTGTACAGGCGCAACCGCCGCCAATACCCGGCAAACCTCACCCCATGAATCCGGGCACCCCTGCTAAGTCACCAAACGTTGCGAACCACATGGGGTGACCTATGGCAGCTGTGTTGGTTATCCAATAAATGGTTCCGGGGGGCAGCGGTACCCACACCCGCCTCCCAAATTGATTGACGACTGTTTATTAGTTTCTTCTAATAGATACTTAATTTAAAAATACTTAATGGTTGGTATTCAATTACTCAATGTTTGTTTTTAAAATTATACATCAACATATTGTAAATGACCTAAATTAATAATGAAACACTAAATAATAATGTATAATATTGAAAGGGTGTTTTGTTTATATCGAATCTTTACACAATTGGAATTCATAAAAATTTTGTAATACCTGACATACCTACCTCAATATATGAAACTATTGATGTATTTTTTTACTTAAATTGATTTGTACAACTCTAATATCTATCAATATTATAATTAACCTATTTATTTATTATTATAAATATAATTTTTTTTTTCGCACCAGAGTTTTAGTTCACACTTTTCCACAACAATGATCATCTAGTAGCTATGCAAGTGTATTATATAAGTATAATTAATACAAAACAATACAAGAACAACATGTTAACCTACCAGACTATTAAATGGGAAAATAATTCACTGACTCCAGATATTTTACTATCAGAGGGTTCGGCTCTGTGGAATTCCTAATTTGACCGATAAATCCTACTGATCCCTCAATATAAATATTTAAAAAATCTTTCGTAATCCTACATGTATTTAAAATAACTGATTTTTGCATTTTTATATACAAATTCTTTGACTAATCTAATATGCCAAATTTTTTAATGAGAGAGTAATTTTAATTTTTTTTTTATAATGCTATTATTATTAATACATTTAGAAACCACGGTGTATATTATTTGGAATTTAATTTAATTTGTATAATTTAGTTAATAATAATTCAAATTTTCAACCAAAAAAACGCAAGTCAACAAACAAAAAAGTACTACCTGAGAGAAATTTTTCAAAATTTGTCACACGTCCAAAATATTGTTTTAGTGGTATTACAAAAATAGGAAACTTAGACTCGCTGCAGAAAATTTATTCGTCAATATAAAAACAAAATAAAAATGTTATAATAATCGCAATTTTTTGCTTAATTAAGCAATAAAAAACGTGAAAATACCCTAAACCTACACGTAATATTGGTGACATTATTTCAACCTATATCGGGATTATGTTCCAAGCTGTGCTAAGCTTGACATTCTTTGTAAAATTAAAATTTGTAAAATTATTAGTTCTCCCTAATATTTTCAATCAGAGACATAATACACCGTTGTTGTTTCAGAGTGCCAAAATTTTACCTGTTAAGGCTATACTATGGCACAAAATAATAATTCAGCATATATTTACCCCGCAGCATAAAGAGAAATTAGAACATAAATACAGCACTAGATTCACGCGCAACGACGGGTTAATAGTTCCGAAATTTAATAATAAGTACGGACAGAGAACGTTTGAATACAACATACCGAAGATATTTAATTTATTACCTGACACTATAAAACAATGTAATTCTATGAATAAGGTTAAATATATGATGAAAAATTGGCTATCGGAAAAAAATTATTTATATTGTGTATGAAAAGAGTATGAAAAAATGTTACCTGTAGATATAAGATGTAAATTATGTATATGTTACTAAATTATAAGCACCTGCTTATATGCCAATTCAATTGGCAGGACTTGTTTGTTGATTTATTTATTATAACTATGCTTTCAATTTAAAAAAAACCAAGTTGAGCTTAAAATCAGCTGATATACCGGGCCATAAAGTTTATCAACGTAGCATTGTTTTAAACAGGACACTTTTGATTTCGTTGGAGGGTCAGAGATTCGGAACGCACTGAAATTATGTAATGTTAAATCGTACACTGTACGAGTATTCCAAAACATTTACAAGGTTTATAGAAAAGACGTGTAGTTTTTTCCTAATTTTTCTAACGCTCGATTTACAGAATTCGTAAAAATTTGCATAAATTTGAGATCATGTGTTTTGGTTACAGTATTAAAAGAATAGTAGGTACTTAGATACTATGTCGTTACAATCAATTTATTGTTTTTTTTCGTGTTAAACATTTTGATCTTATCGATGTTTCTTGTTTTATTTAATTTTTACGTGGATACCTTACAAGGATTCCAACTCCTCCTGACCTATATGGCGTCCTTATTTGAAGCAAATTGCACGACGCCAATGCTTACTATTCGAGACCTTTCCTAAGAAAACATTTTTTTTCATATTTATGTATTTCTTGGCTGTTTATAAGATGGTGAAAGATCATATTCAGTTCACTACTTGAAATTCGAAAAGGATTTAGTGTGATGAACGTATGTCTTGCGGTATGAAAGAGACATGCGTGTATGAGTGAGACAGCATGAGTAACGCATAAAAGGTATGATTGTTGTCCATTTGTCTCTCTTTGCCGTTAGACTTCCTAATAGGGATGTCGAAAGTGGAAAAAAAATTATTAAAATATCAATTTCGACGTCGATATATCGAAGAAAAAATATCGATCTATCGATATATCGGTCAAACGTTCAGATTGTACGTTTTTAAAATAAAAGTGTATATATACACAATGTACATTTACGTTTTAAGATTTTCACGGCTAAAAGCATTTTCGTTGTTTGTTTTTGGGGTGTTATGCCGTGTTGTGCTACCTCCTTCTTTAGCCGACGTTTCGGACAGCGTTGCAGTGCAAGTTCGATGCAAATTCACATCGACAGATCTGCCGGATCTGCCCTGATGATGGACACTGCAACGCTGTCCGAAACGTCGGCTAAAGAAGGAGGCAGCACAACACGGCATAACACCCCAAAAACAAACAACGAAAAAAAAACAATGTACATTATTTTAATCAGGCGCCTCCCCCCCCCCCCCAGAAATTGAAAAAATATCGTTTTTGATACAATTTTCGATATTGGATATTTTGTATCGATATATCGATACATCGGTTCAAAATATATCGGCTGAAAATATCAATATATTTAAATAAAAATATCGATATATCGATGTATCGATACTTTTTCAACAAGCCTACTTCCTAAAAAGGAACACTGTACGAATTTCGCAATAAACATCAATAGTCTACCTACGACTTATTATTACAAGTCACCCCTGTACTGAGAGTAGCACATCAAGGAATCTGGATCCATCCACGGGAGTCCAGAAACTCAATGGGATAACCGGCCACGGTTTTCACATTTAGCCATGTTGATCGTATCTGAACATAACTCCGTCGCTTCCCTACAACTTTCCCCACTTCCTTCCACAATACATTGCTCACTCTCTTCCTTTTCCCACTATCATTAGTCTCTTCCCCGCCCCTTTCCCGCTCCACTACCCGCTCCCACTCCCTTTCCTATAACTTTACACACTGCAATCCCTTCTCAGTTTCCTTTTACAATTTTTCCCAGCTTCATCTCAAGTCCTTTCCCTATTCCCAGTTTCACCCTAGTCCATTCCCCACTCCCTTTTCTACTTTCTAACCTAATCCCTTCCTCGCTCCCTTTCCTACCTTATAATCCACAATATCTTCCCCATTCCATTCCACACTACATTCAAATCTCTTCTCCACTTCCTTCTCCACTTCTACCCCACTACATTTCCAACTCATATCCTCGTTACCTTCGTCATTTCTTTCCCAACTCCCTACATTACCTTCTAACCCACTCCCTTCCCGACAATCTTCCACACACCATTCCCCGTTCAATTCCCTTCTTCACTTCCTTCTCCAGGTCCACCCTCAGTCCCTTCCCCACTACATTTCTTACTACCTTCGCCATTCCTTTTCCAGCTCCCTTCCCTACCTTCTAACTTACTCCCTTACCCACAATATTCCTCACTCACCTCCACACTCCCTTCCCAGTTCAATTCCATTACCACTTCCTTCCATAGATCTATCTACAGTCCTTTCCCTACTTCCTTCCCTACCTCCTAATCCACTTCCTTCTCCACAATCTTCCCTACTCCCTTTCACACTCCCTTCCTTACACAATTCTCTTCTTTCAGGCCTTTCCCCGGTCCCTTGTCCACTCCCTTACCTAACAACATACCAGAATCAAGAACGCCAATATCAACACAGTCCCACTGTCTTCCCACAGTAAGGAGCAATAAAGAATCTTGTGCGACAATATTCTTAAAAAAATGTGTGTATATTTTTTTTCTGTCACCAGATTAAATCTTCCACACAGGAAAAACTAAACCCTTCCACACACTTTTAAACAAATGATCATCTAGTAAATCCACACAATGCAAGTGTACTATATAAGTATAATTAATACAAAACAATACAAGAACGACATGTTAACCTACCTCGCTTGCTCTATATCGATCGGTAGGAAAACTATCGGTAACTTCTCATCGTTCCCTAGCATGACTACAGATCGCCAACGAATAAGTGACAGTTCACAATGACTAAGTGTCCTTAACATATTCGACATCAACTGTTATTTGTACGTTAGCGATGCACAGTTGTCCTAGGGAACGATGAGAAGTTACCGATAGTTATCCTACCGATCGATATAAAGCAAGCGTGCTAGGGCCTCAGATAATCAAATGGGAAAATAACTCACCGACTCCAGATATTTTCATATCGGAGGGTTCGGCTCGGTAGAACTCCTAACTGATAAATCCTACTGATCCTTCAATATAAATATTAAAAAAATCTTTTGTAAGCATTTTTATTTACAGATTCTTTGACAAATCTAATCCGACAAAATTTTTAATGAGAGAGCTAGGTATAATGCCAGTAGCCAAAATAAGAAATGGTAATATTTGATTTTTTACTTTTTTAAAATTTTTATAGTGAATACCTCACAAGAGTCCCAACTGCTCCCTTCTGGAGCCATTGAGACCATGGCATCCTCAATTGGGGTATGTTATGAGGCTGAAGGTATGTGGGGAAGGGAAGGAGACGAGGAAGAGGAAGGTGGGGAAGTACCTGGCTATTCAGATCTAGCCACTAAACACGGCTAAAGCCATTTCAAGCCACGTTTCAATTCTGAATGGTGGTCTTACACTAGGACGATACTAAGAGTATCTTCCACTCTGGAACGTGCCGCAAATATACAAAATATTATTTTAAATAATTACTTGTAAAATAACACAAATTAATTAAATAAAATTTTATTTGCGCACGCCGGATTCGAACCCGCGGCCTTCGGAATACGCCGGCCGTCATTAATAATTATCAATAATAAATTAATAAAATTAATTATTAATTATTTATAATTATTAATCGGTGTAGTCCAGCGGTAGAGCGTTGAATTCCCATTCCGTAGGCCGCGGGTTCGAAACCGGCGTGCGCAAATAAAATTAATCATTAATATTATTAATTAATCATTAATATTATTAATTAATCATTAATATTATTAATTAATAATTCATATAAAAAATATAACAATAAATGGCAACGACCAATCGCCAAGTTCAAGGACAAGTAATTTCAGTTCCGTAAGGACATTTTAATCGGCTGGTTTGTGTACCTTAGATACCTCCTTACATCAAATCAAATATTTACTTTACGAATTAATTTGTTTGTACACATTTATGATCCAAGAAGAACTAAGATATGTTTAGTTTGTACTTTATAGGAATTATTCATCTTATTACATATTATAATGTATTAATGGCCAAAGCGTGAGAAATAAAATCAAAGGATTTTATCCACATAATATTTATATGTAGATCGTCCCATTGATTAGGCAGACATCTCAAAATAGTTTTGTTCAAGTGTTTGCCATAAATAAAATACTATTTACACGTGTCTGTGTGTTACATATTAAATATATTGTAAAATACCACCGGGAAGCATAACGGTCCGGTACATTAGAATGACATTTTGTAATATCATATTAGTGACCCAGAAAACATCAACTTTTGGTTAAGTAACTAACTAATGCCGTTTCCCCGCAGGATTAGGCAGAGAGGACCGACCGCCAAACAACTCGGTCTTATGCTCCTTGCTTCATTCACATTCATACATCTTCTCGTACATGCTCTTCTATTTTTCCGACTCCTGACATGGCCCGACTCAAGTATGTGGTTTACTTGATCGTGCACGGAGAAAAATGTTATTCGAAAAAACGATCATTTTATTAGTAAAAACGGTTAAAAACGGAACTGAAGTTCTTACGAACAAATTAACAGGGTTTCAATGTTTATTGGCGGGAAAATGTAAGAATAATATACGTATACCAACAAATTATTTTAACTTTTTCCCGCCAATAAACATTGAAACCCTTTTAATTTGTTTAGTCCCGTTTTTAACCGTTTTTACTATTAAAATGATCGTTTTTTCGAATAACATTTTTCTCCGTGTGCCATGTCTTCCTCGGGCGTCCACAAATTCTTCTTCAATTCCTATATATCCTCCTTACACTCCTTTCTTCGTAAATTCGCTCTTTATGCCCAAACCATCTAAGCGTCCCTTCCTTAATCTTACATATTACGCTAACATCAGCCTTGGATTTCCTCACACGATCCTTATCGATAACTTTCGGTAACTTCTCATCGTTCCCTAGGACAACTGCAGATAGCTAATGTACCAACAACAATTGATGTCGAATATATTAAGGAAACTTAGTCATTGTGAATTATCACGTATACGTTGGCAATCTGTAGTCATGCTAGGGAACGATGAGAGGTAACCCAAAGATATCCTGTCAATCCATATCGATAACTTTCGGTAACTTCTCATCGTTCTCTAGGACAACTGCAGATAGCCAATGTACCAACAACAATTGATGTCGAATATATTAAGAACACTTAGTAATTGTGAACTGTCATTTATTCGCGGGCGATCTGCAGTGATGCTAGGGAACGATGAGAAGTTACCGAAAGTTATCCTGTTAATCCTTATCGATAACTTCTCATCGTTCCCAAGGGCAACTGCAGATAGCCAATGTACCAACAACAATTGATGTCGAATATATTAAGGAAACTTAGTCATTCTGAACTATCACGTATAAGTTGGCAATCTGCAGTCATACTAGGGAACGATGAGAAGTTACCGAAAGTTATCTTGTCAATCCTTATCGATAACTTTCGATAAGGCAGATAGCTAATGTACCTACAACAATTGATGTCGAATATGTTAAGGACACTTAGTCATTGTAAACTGCCACTTATTCGTTGGCGATGTGCAGTCATGCTAGGGAACGATGAGAATTTACCGAAAGTTATAATGTCAATCCTTATCGATAACATCTCATTCGGTATCTTCTCATCGTTTCCTTGGACAAGTGCAGATCGCTAACGTACAAAAAACAGTTAGTGAACTGTCACTTATTTGTTGGCAATCTGCAGTCATGCTAGGGAACGACGAGAAGTTACCGAAAGTAATCCTATCAATCCTTATCGATCGAGTGTGCTGGGAGGCCTGATCACTGTGATTTAAATGTTAAATAGCAATTTTTAAGCAGAAATTAGTCTTAAAATTAATAAATACAGATCAACGGACAAAATTTATAAAAGCCTTTCATCTAAAACCGCCTGAAAAACAAATATTTCATAATATTATTAGTATAATATAATGTAAGTGCCCAATAAGTACTAAGATAAGTAAGTACTTATCTAATTTACATTATTTTTTCGCGTACGTGACAAGAAAGGTAGCCAGCAGTGAGGGTATGCATATTAATTGTGTAGAAACAGAAAGGAGAATCATGTTTCAGTATATTAATATTTAATTATTTATTTATTTTATTTTATTTATTAATAAGAAAAAGATTTTACATTAGAGATTTTACATTATGCAAAGTTGTACAATTATACATAATTATTCTACTACTCCATAAGTTGAGCTCTAAGAGTATATGTTAGTACACCTATACAGTCTTAATTTGGGAGCCGGGTGCGGGTGCCGCCGCCCCGGGAACCATTTATTGGATAACCATATACCTCTGCCTTAGGTCACCCAAAGTGTTTCGCTACGTTTGGTGACTTATTTACCCGGGATCATCGGGTGATTGTCGGGGTTTTGGCAGAGGCGTCTAACTGCTGCGTGGCAGGCCGGATCAGGAACGACTGGTTGACTGTTTGGGAGGCGGGAATGGGTACCGCCGCCCCGGGAACCATTTTTTTGATAACCAACAATTCTGCCATAGGTCACCCCAAGTGGTTCGCTACGTTTGGTGACTTGACAGGGGTGCCCGGGTTCATGGGGTAAGGTTTGTCTAAGTCTTGGCGGCGGATGATCTAGATAAACTGAACACCAGATTCCTAACCAACCCTCATACGTTTTTCCTTCCCAGAACTTCCCCTCCTTTCTTTCCTTAAAAATACTCTCCACACAGCATTCCCAAAGATGACATAGGCCCTGGGGAAATTATTTTCCTCAGGGCCTCCTGTGTGGACCTAATGTAAAAAAAAGACTCTCTCGGAACATCGCTGGGAGGTATAGATTTTTTTATTTTTATTTAATCTTCATAGAGTATAAATACATGTGATTTTTTTCAATGCCTGTCTCACTAAGATATACCTGTGTCGAGTTTCATACGTGCGTTACTCCTGGACACACTGTCCTTCAGATTCCTTCCCACCCCTTTATATTTTTCCTTCATAGAATTTACTCTCCTTCCTTCCAGACAGCATCCCAAAAGATGCAAAGACAAGCAAAAACTTAAAAGACTCATATTTTTTATCATTTTTCCTGACCACAGATTTTTGTTTTATTTGTTTTACGCAGTGTCCATGTTCGGAGTCAGTGGCATTATGGCATCCCCAATTATTAGAATATCCCCCCCCCACTCCCTTCAGCCATACAACATACCTCAATTGAAAATGCCATAGCTTCACTGTTTACGTGATACGCACGCTATTTTGTGTGTTACCATGCTGCTGAAATGAGACGGAGTGCTTATCATGTGATACGTCAGCCTATTCTCGACAACACAGTTGCGACGTGTGAGAGAAAAAATAATTTTATTGTTTTTAATTGACGTATGCTCAGGAATCGCTTCTTGAAATCCTTCGGGTACGTCTATTGTCCAGTTTAAAAAAATCAAAAATTGAGTTATATTATATTATATAAAAGTGTACCCTATATCTGGTACATTACTCAGAATACTCGTAAACACCACCAAATCAATTATAACGCACAAAAACTTGTAGTGAATTAAACAAAATGTTTATGTTTTCTGGGTCACTAGTAGGATATTTCTAAATGTCCTACTAATGTACTGGACATTTATGTCTCCCGATGTTTTATTTTATAGCATATTTAATAAGTAAATCAGAGATTTAAATCATTATAAATCACAGAAAATCATTTTCGATTAATGACGAGCATTCAAAAGTTTCATTATATCAAAACTTATAATTTGGAGATGTCTGAGTAATCAACTGGATTTGACTAATATATTTCTTTCCCTAATTATTTCAAAATTATAAGTAACCAATTAGAATACTCCCTCTTGGTCACAATCACCAAGATCATATTACCAAGCATTTTCCAAGAAATTTCGAAACTTTCCTTTATGAAGTAAAAACTTCTTTACGCACGCTTGACTTGAGGGGTAAACTGGCGAATGTGTAACGAAAAGTGAAATGCGTTGAGAGGCGAACGGGCTCACTGTAGACGCAAGAGAGAGCAGTGCGCACGCACATTTTGTTTCTCTCTTCCTCTCATAGCCAGTGCATGAAATATTTTTGTCAGTATTTTGAAATACTAGTGACGCGCCAAACGCGGCGGGGAGCGGACGTCGATACGCTCGGCTTGATCGGGCGAGGCGAATGACAATACATTTAAATAAATACTTGTAGAAAATTAATAAATGGGACAACAACATTTTCGTTGTTTGTTTTTGGGGTGTTATGCCGTGTTGTGCTACCTCTTTCTTTAGCAGACGTTTCGGACAGCGTTGCAGTGTCCATCATCAGGGCAGATCCGGCAGATCCGTCGATGTGAATTTGTAGTGTTAAGTGTGTGCTTATTTAGTTGGAATCTGGATCTGCCCTGATGATGGACACTGCAACGCTGTCCGAAACGTCGGCTAAAGAAGGAGGTAGCACAACACGGCATAACACCCCAAAAACAAACAACAAAAATGCTTTTGGCCGTGAAAATCTAAAAAACGTATCGTAAAAAAACGTATCGGGACAACGACAGTTTGGGAAAATACTAATTATTAAAATTGGATTTTCTTTTTAAGGAAAGAAAGGAGAGGAAGTTCTGGGAAAGAAAAATGTAAGTTGTGAGTAGGAATCTGGGGGACAGTGTGTCCAGGAGTGACTGACGTATGAATCTTTCTCTCCCACTACGGTGCAAGGCGATGGGTCCGGCTGAAGAGGTCAAAGGTTCACCCTAAATCTCTCCCGATTCTGACTGCCAGGCAGCAGGTGGGCAGACGAAAAGACGCGACAAGGTAAAGAAAACATGTCACGATCGAGTAAATCAAAAACCTGATGTACGACTAAAGAAACAACAGGTGTATGACGAATGTAATTCAATTTGACAACATTATTCACCGCGTGTAACTGTCGATACGATGTTCAATGCACGTTTATATGATTTACATCGTGTGGCCGATATTACACGAGCGTGTACTGCCACGTTTACCAAGGCCAGTAATACATCGACTTTTATTTCAATTTTAATCACATTAATTTATGTGAACCGGATCTTGTAAGTCCGTCAGATGGTATTTTAAAAGATGATGGGACTGAGGAGAATATTAGTTGACGGTAGAAATAGTCGAAGACGCCCGAGAAAGACATGGGACCTAAGAGTATGGATATTAGAGAGACGGCATGTGAAGTGTGCCCGTGCGCTCCAAGTGTGCCTTTTCGAGAATTTTACCCACACGGCTGACATTGGCTGTCACCATGGAAGATGGCTGCTATCGTAAAAATGTCGGAACGTATTAAACGACCAAAAACCAGCAGTCAATTTAAGTAAAATTCTCGAAAAGGCACACTTGAAGCGCGCGGGCACACTTCACATGCCGTCTCTCTAATATCCATACTCTTAGCATGGGACAATCAAGTAAAACAAATTCTTGAATAGGGTCATATTAAGAGGAACGGCTGAACAAGTGAAAAATTCAATTTGGATTTGAGGCCAAAATACTTGACCAAACTGAATAATATATATTTTTTTAATTAATGAAGACAATTTTAATGAAACTCAATCGAAAATCTGAAAAAGAAAAATCAGAAAAATATACGGTCACATCTGGGACTCGAACCCAGGATCTTCGGCTTTCCGAACCGCGGCTCCACCAACTGAGCTGAGGGGTGTACCAAAGAAAAGGGTATCTGACCTCATACCCCTAAGCTTTTGCTAAGGTTTACCTGAATTTCCCCTCCTTCCTTTCCTTAAAAAGAACCTCATCACGTAAAACATGTCAAATCATCATCATCATCATCATAATTGGCTCTACAACCTGTGGTGGGTCTTGGCCTCCTCAAGAGTCTTCCTCCACTCATCTCTGTTTTGTACCAGCTCTCTCCAGTTTCGAAGCTCCAAGGTGCACAGGTATTTGAGGACGTTGTAGCTCCATCTTAATTTTGGCCTTCCCAGGCTCCTTCGCCCTACAGGTCTAGATTTTAGCAGGGACTTTGGTGCTTGATGCTCGGTCATTCTCTCCACATGACCCAGCCACAGAAGTCTTCCCAACTTAATAATTTTTGTTACGTTTGGTTCCTTAAACAGAGTACAGAGCTCATCGTTGTAAGGTCTACGCCAAAATCCATTTTCTAGGTCCGGTCCGAAGATACGCCACAAAAATTTCCTTTCAAAGACTAAGATTTTCTAAGTCTAGTGCTCGCTCATTCCTCTTAGTAAGTATCTACCCATGTCTCAGCTGCGTATGTGAGCACTGGTCTAATAAGAGTTAAATAATAAATAATAAATACTTAAAACTGTCAAATAATTAAATAAAATTTAAAATCCGGACGATGTGTATAATTTTCATTAATTGCGTGTTCTGCTATGATTTGCGATTGTGATTTTTGTTATTTTATATTCTGGTAACTAACCATGAAAATCGGAAGTCCTTTCCTTTGTATGCTCCTTAGATCCTTTATTTATGATTGGAAGTCATGTTTACTTCCGTTTTCAAAAGAGCTAGGTACTTCCTAGGTAGTTTTTTCAAGTCGGTTCCTCATTGCTGGGGATCAGGACTACTACTCCAATTTCTGCGTGGAGAACCAAGGACACCCTAGTACCAGACGCCAGTGATACTTGGTCACTCCAGCGCATTGGTGATCTTCCTCTGCTTCTTCTGCCAAACACTTTGCAACTGACTAAGATTTTCTCCAAGTTGGAGTCCTCCCACCGGAGTGTTTTTAAATTTAAAAAATAACCATTAAAATGAACTTTTTTCGAAATTCTGGTAAATGAATTGATTAGTACTAGTTAATATCTAACTACTACTAAACTACTACAACTTTTAAAATTTATTTTTTCGTCCATATTAAGCGTGACCGGTTTTGTAAATATTTTACCTTATATTTCACAAATCAAGAACCGGTTGACGTCACGAACTTTCCCGCACGGTATCATACTCTTGCCGGCGTTTTCGCGGGCTTAATAGAATTCAAACTTGTAGAAATAATTTAACTATGAAAACGAACTTTAAAAAAAAATACTATTTTTTAAGTTTGCATGTGAACATTGATAAAAAAGGATTCAACTTCCTTATTGTAACTACTACCTCCTACCTATGAATTGTAAGTTCCTCCTGTCCTAAAATGAGTTTTGTAACTCATCGGGATTGCTCTAGCAAGAAATAAAAACAATTAAAAAAATTAATGTAGAATGCAATTCGTAATGTTTTAATTAATGAGCAATTTGTAAACTATAGTGTAAAAATTACTAAATTAATATAAACATTACAGGTAAGGATACAGCTTGCCTTTTAAAATGTCGATATCCGAATTAATTCTGTTCAACAGCAAGATCTCTCGACCGGCATGACCATCATTGGTAAGTTAGTCCTGCAGGCGGTTATTACCGCCTTGTTATTATTATCTTCAGGCCTTTATATTTAAAGGCCTGAAGATAACTCTCCATGATAGCAGAGTTTTCGAACCATCCGGTAATAACCGGTGACACACAGGCATAATGTATTGATCTATAAATCGATTTCTAAAAATATCAATGCTGTAATCTGTAAACGAACCCAGTTGAGCTGACCAAGAAGTAGTTGGTAGTCAGTATGCCATCCAAGAGGCCTTTACCTAATATCAGTATCACCTTGGAACACTAAAAGCTACGGTACTATCTAGTTGTTTTGTTGGCAAGATCGAGTGTTAGAAGATTTGCATTACATTGTTATGCGCGCACATGTACGCCACTGTTATATGGCACCGTAATAACCGGCACGCGTAAAATAAATAATTGGTGTATTTTGTCAGAGGCTAAAAATATTCCCGCTTTGCAATAAAATCCAAACAAATAGAACATTTGTCAACATATTCGAAAACTAAAAACTGTTTTCGAAAGGTGATGAAATAGGCTTTCAAATTGCCATATTAAAAATTACTATGTATATTTTTAAATAATTTTTTTTTGCGAAAACTTAAAAAAGTGTTCAAAATGGCTCACTTTAATTTTTTTTCTAACTAAAATTGCTGATAATGAAAAAAAAAATAAAACACATACTTATTTCATTAGATAAATGAATTATAAACCTTAGGCGCTCCGCTGACGAGGCAACTGAAAACCAACTAAAACCGGCTGTTTTCTATGTCTTGATTGGTCAAAAAGCTTGTTTAACCATATACGAAGAACAATCAGCTGACAGCTGGCAACTAGCGACGGCCGCCCAGGGCAATCAGCAGTGACAGTCGCGAGTCACCGCTTGCGTTACCATGGACAACGGGGTTTTGTGTGATTGTGAAGTGTGCGGGCCATCACATTGTCATACAAAGACCGTTTGGAGTTGAGAGTTTTCAGTTGCCTCAGTGGGCGGAGGCGCTTACTGTCACCTCACTTATTTTCGTTTAATGTAAAAAAAAATCTTAAAAAATTCACGAAGTTCCATAATTTTTATTCAAATTGCTATCGGAAACTTTGGTTTCAGAAAGGGGTAAATTTTAATTTTTTGTTTTCTTTTAGATTTGAATATACAGTTTGTTGTATTCTCTTTCCAATAGCGTTTAGATCACATTTCTGACTATGATAGTAAGGGAAAAACAACGATTTCTGTGAGACCTATGTGAGCTGGGACAAATATGGTCTCCTGTGATTAAACGGG
This sequence comes from Limnephilus auricula, assembly GCA_951813805.1. NCBI lineage: Eukaryota > Metazoa > Arthropoda > Insecta > Trichoptera > Limnephilidae > Limnephilus > Limnephilus auricula. The sequence goes on from OX638417.1 coordinate 17,404,631, forward strand.
TTAATACTTTTAAATGGAGCAACAACTTTGTGGTTATCCAATATAAATCCACGCTAATCATATCATTGCAAATAATCATGGTTTTAAACAAAAACAGGGATAAATATTCTTCAATTATTATAAGCAATAATTATCAGCCTGAAACACTCATCCACATTAAAAATCTTCCAAAAAAGATACATGCCACCGACGGGACTCGAACCCGTGTCCTTCTGATGTCCGGTCAGGTGCTCTGATCCACTGAGCTACGGCACTTGCAATGCCTTTCTCATATAAAAATATATATATATATATTTTTTTTACATTTGGTCCACACAGGAGGCCCTGAGGAAAATAATTTCCCCCAGGGCGTATGTCATCTTTTGGGATGCTGCGTGGAGGGTATTTTTAAGGAAAGGAAGGAAAGGAAGTTATGGGAAGGAAAAAGGTATAAGGGTTGGGTAAGAATCTGGGGTTCAGTGTATCTAGATCATCCACCGTCAAGACCTAGACGAACCTAACCCCATGAACCCGGGCACCGTTGCTAAGTCACCAAACGTAGCAAATCACTTGGGGTGACCTATGGCAGAGGTGTTGGTTAACCAAAAAATGGTTCCCGGAGTGGCGGTACCCATTCCAGCCTCCCAAAAAAATAAAGTTGGTTGTTTGCAAGTGAGTTCTAGCGTTATGAAATTATTTCCTATACCAATTATCCGATTGTGATGAAACTTTGGTGATTTGTGGTGCGCATGCCCGCCAAGGTTTATTTATATATATAATGTAAAATAAATGTTAATTATTAGCTAGCAATAAATGAAATTATTTGAAAAATTGAAAAAAAAATCGGCTGGAGTTCAGATCTAGTCACTAAACACTGTTAAAGCCATTTCAAGCAACGTTTCAATTCTGAATGGCGGTCTTACACCAGGGCGATACTGAGAATATCTTCCACTCTGGAAAGTGCCGCAAATATAGTATATATTATTTTTAATTACTTAATTGTGAAATAATACAAATAAATCAAACAAAATTTATTAGCGCACGCCGGGTTCGAACCCGCGACCTTCGGAATGGGAGTCCAAAGCCTTACCACTGGACTACGCCGGCCATCAAGAGTGTTCTAGGTTTTAAATCTCAGTTAACAGTGAGGGCACTGCACTGCTATATATTATTATGTCATAGGCTGCACAGTTTGAGCGCGAGGCATTGACCAAAAAAGCAAATATGCATCGATGATTTGCGTGCCTAATGTCCTCAAAGGACGTTTGCTAAATAAAAACAGAGGTCACCGGATCGAATCCTGTTAGTGGACACTACTACTCTCACTCTGTTACACTTAAACATAACCTACTAAATATTACACGGTATTGGGTGAGGTCAAACTTTTATACTATTACTAGCTTCTGTCCGCGACTTCGTCTGCATAAGATTAGTACTTCGAGTAATCTATTTCTTTTCCCAGGTCCCATCTACGTTTATACTAAAATTCTTAACCTATTTATTTAAAATATCTATAATTCTTGATTCTTGATTTGATTCAAAGTATTAGGCGAGTACTTCAAATAAATGCACTAATTTAAATATTTTCTAAAATAGAATTATGATTTAACAATCATTGTTTTGCAAAATGTCATTCTCAAATTTTTACATTTTCTATTAAACAATAATTATTATTTTCAATATATTGAAAATAAATAGCTAGCTTTATGAATTATAGCCTATATGTTATTCTGATGTATGAGCTATATTATTGTAAAGTTTTATTAAAATCCATTCAGTAAATTTTGCGTGAAAGAGTAACAAACCGAAATACATCCATACAAACTTTCGCGTTTATAATATTAGTAAGATTGAAAAAACTCTTGAATTTCCATCCCAGGTATTTTCTGAATCATAATAATTATTTTTACATGAAGCCACAAAAAGTTTTTTTTTATATATATATATTTTTTTTTTTTACTATCATTAACTTAAGAATGGTACATATTAATTCATACTGGTCTTCCATTAAAAGCATTTGCTTGTGGATGGAAGAAGAGTTTACATTTCATATATGTTCAATACAATCACGTGTTTCACATACTCGTATGTACAGTTAATACAGTAACTAAAATATATAAACATCTATTTATTCATCGAGAAGAAAAACAAGTATAATTATTATAAGTGAGACTTTCATGTGTAAATAGAGGAAGCAGTCTTCCTGTTGGTGGTTTCTTTAAAATATTTTTTGATAGAGTTCAACAGTTGTACTTTGTTATTAATGTTTCTGATTTCTATTGGTAGTTTATTAAAGAAGTATTTTCCTTGGTGTGTATAATGGTGTTGGGCAAAAGAAGTGTTTAGTTTGTGGCATACGAATGCATGTTTAAGTCTAGTACGATTTTCAGTTATGAATGGGTATTTATCTTTTTCTTTTATAATTTGTATGATTGAATTTTTGACAAATAAGTTTTTAAATGTTGGAACTTTGAATTCTTCGAATACGCGTTCAGTGGGGAAATCTGGAGGTTTTTTTAGTATAATTTTTATTATGAGTTTTTGAACAATTTCTATGGGGGTCAAACTAGTTTTGTAAGCTGCTCCCCAACTGATAATGGCGTACTGAAGAATAGACTGTACTAATGCGTAGTATATTGAGTATAGATTTTTCGTTGATAAGAAGTTTCTAATTCGTAAGAATATATAAATTAATTTCCTAATTCTTTTTATTGTGTGGCTGATGTGTTCTTTCCATTTTAGGTTTTTATCTATGATTATTCCAAGATATGTAATTTTATCCGCTGTTTTCAGGAGTGAACATTCTTGTTCACAGTGATTAGTGTCATGTTGTGCAAGAGAATGATTATGCAAGATTATTTGAAGATTTGGTGGTAAATTGTTAGTGTTAATTTCGAAAGGGATGACATATGTTTTATCACTATTTAACGACAAGAGGTTATTGTCAAACCATATTTTTAGATTATTTATATCCTCTGTGGCTTTTAAATTAATTTTTTCCCATGTTTTTTTTTTATTATAAGAACTGTATCATCGGCGTAAGAGATAATTTGTCCATGTAATGGTTGAATAAATATGTCGTTTACGTACAAAATGAACAATATTGGTCCCAGTACGGTGCCCTGTGGGATACCAAAATTTGATGTGTCTTGGGCACTAGTTTTGTCATTTATTTTAACAAACTGTGGACGATTGTTCAAGTAACTATCTATCCATTGGAGGGCTTTATCGTTGACGTTATTTGTTTTCAGTTTTTTAATAAGTTTTATATGTGAGATACTATCGAATGCTTTTCTTAGATCTATGAATATTCCTGCGCATTTATTTCCTTCATCAAGTGCGGAGTATATTAATGATGTTACATTTGCTATTGCGTCTTGTGTGCCTTTTGTTTTTAAGAATCCGAATTGATTGCAGTGTAATATTTTATTCTTCTCTAGAAAATCTACCATTCGGTCTTTTACAATTTTTTCAAATATTTTTGCTATATTTGATATTAGAGATATCGGTCGATAATTTGAAACAATTTGTGGGTCACCGGTTTTAAATATAGGGGATATTATGGACTTTTTATAATTTGTTGGGAATATGCCTTTAGTTAGACTGAGATTAATCAGGTGGTTAAGAGGTTTAAGTAAATACATTTTCATTGTTTTAAGAATTTTCACAGAAATGTGGTCAAAACCTGGAGAGGATCCGTCTTTCATGTTTTCTATAATAAGCTGTATTTCAGATTCAGTAGTTTTTTTAAAAGTGGATAGTGTATTTCGGTTTTGTGTATTATTGGTGTTAGGTTTTGGTGTGTGTAATGGTTTTGAGATTTTTTCAGCGAGTTTATTTCCTACTTTAGAGAAATAAGAATTAAAAATGTTTGCTGTTAGTTTAGGGTCTTTGGATACATCTATAATATTATTTTCATGATTTAAGTATTTTATAGAGTTTTTTGTTTTCTTGTTGTCAATTGCATAATTTACCGTTTTCCAAATAACTTTCATATTGTTTTCTGAGGTAGAGATTATTTTTTTAAAGTAGTTGTCTTTACTTATTTTAATTAAAGTTGTTAATTTATTTCTATACTTTTTGAGTACGATCTTAGCCTTTTCATCGTGTGGATTTTTAATTGTATTTTTATATAGTTTTTCTTTTTCTCTAATAGATTTTATTAGACCACAAGTGATCCAAGGTTTTATACGTCTGAATTTTGAATTCGTGTATAATGACAACTCTGTTGTGGAGGTTTCAATATGATTCATGAGTATTATTTCAAACATATTTGAGCATTTTTCTACATCGTTCGATTGTAATATTGAATACCAAGTTTCTGCTTTCAATTTTTTCTCTAACATCGCAATATTTGTGGTTTTTTTTAATCGTAATTGGAGCTTTTATTTCTGATTTAATGCCGTTATCATATAATAATAAACAAGTATGGTGGTCAGTAATATTTGTTTTCCAAATCATTGTTTTGATTTTATAAAGGTTTTGTAATTTTATGTTTATCCAAATATGATCTAGACAGGACGATTTTTGCCCATTTAATTCTCAAGTATTTTTGTTTATGCATGATTTAAAATCTAATTCAGTCATACAATTTAGATACTCATTTTTGAAAATATTTTCGGATTTATCGTTAATATTAATATTAAAATCGCCAGCAATAAAACAGATTTTATTTTTAAGAGTTAGTAAGATATTTTTTAGTTCATTAATGAATAGTGCAATATTTGATTCGTGTGTTCTGTAAATGGCAATGATGTGATAAATACATTTGTCGAGTTTTATTTCGATTTGAATACAGTTAGTCTGTGGTATTGGGTGTTCTAAAATCTTGACAATATTGGAATTGGTGTGAACGAATACTGCAATTCCACTATTTTTATTTATATTTATTTTTGTCGGAATGTATGTATAGTTAGGTATCTGATAAGCTGGTGACTCATCATTTGTGAATGTCTCTGTTAATATTATGCAGTCTGGTTGAAATATTAAGTTGTTGATTTTAATAATAAATTCATCAAAGTTTTTGAAAATACTTCGAATATTTTGGTGTAGTATGAATAAACCATTAAACTTGGGGGGAAAAAAATCATTACATGTGTCTATGCTTCCACATTCGTATTCTTGGATGTTGTAGGTATTTTCAATTTGTTAAGATATGAAATCATCCATTGAAAATTAATTGAGTTGATCGAGAGTTGGGAAACAGTTGTGAATTCGAGTGGTTTGTACATTCGGGGGGGCGCGTCCAATATTCGATGATCTGATGTAAAATAGATAATGTAGCGTTATACTTTCGTTGATTTTTGGTGGCGGTATGAAGAATCGAAGCTGGAGAAATAATTTGCGAGCAATACATGATCATTTTAGAACTATTACTGTGATGGATTTGGTGAGAGTTGTGCCAGTTTGTCCGCATTAGAAACAAGAATTGCAGGTGTTCCGATATCTCTTCGTACATATATTTGTCCAGCTTTAATCCAAGCATATTTAATTTTTTTTTCCTTTGTAGCTTGGCGGGCCAGGTACCATAGGTGATTTGCACGAAATGACAGTTGTTCCGCAACGTAGACTGGTGAGCTCGGTCCGGCAATTCCTATGTTTAGTGTGTTGAGCTTCTCTTCGCGACTGGAAGCTTGTTTGTGAAAAGCTTTTAGGTCAGTAAGTAATTGGTCCCGGTCTTGATTTGTAGTCAACTTAAAAACAATATGAATACCGAGTTCCAACAGCTCCCGTCTGGAGCCAGTGAGACTATGGCATCCCCAATTGGGGTATGTTATGAGGCTGAAGGTAGTGAGGAGGGTTAGGAGATGAGGATGAGGAATGTGGGGAAGTACCTGGCTATTCAGATCTGGTCTACAAATACAGCTATAGCCATTTCAAGCAACGTTTTAATTTTTGAATGGTGGTCTTAGGTACACATCTTATAGCGATATTGGTAGTATCTTCCACTCTAGAACGCACCGCAAATATATATATATATATATATATTTTTTTTTATTAATTAATTGTGAAACAGCACAAATTAATTGAATAAAATTTATTTTCGCACGCCGGATCAATTTAGTCCCGGAATTTCGAAAAAAAGTGCATTTTGGTTATTTTTAAAATTTAAAACCATTTAACGTCATTTTTCACCGAAACTTGTTCCTACTTTGCGGTGGGTGAAAAATTTCGTGTTTTTAAATAAAAAATAACCATTAAAATGCACTTTTTTCGAAATTCCGGTAACTGGATTGATTAGTACTAGTTAATATCTAACTAGTACAACTTTTTAAATTTATTTTTTTCGTCCGTATTAAGCGTGTCCCGGTTTTGTAAATATTTACCCTTATATTTCACACAAACGGGGACCAGATGACGTGAGACGATGTAACACTGTATCTCACGTCTTACCGGGCGTTGTGGCGGGCTTTAATAAAATTCAAACTTGTAGAATTAATTTAATTATATTATATTTATATTTAAGTTTGCATGATATATCATGCAAACTTGTGATATTTTTCACTTTTTTGCATGATATATCATGCAAAAAAGTGAAAAATATTTTGACTTATAAGTCAAAATATTTTTTACTCTACTTCCTTATTCTATACTAAAATGTGACGTAGAGTCCTAAGATTCTACAGTCAGTGTTTGAAAAAGAGAGTACGAAAACCGTTTGCAATATAGTTGTGAAAGATGAATACTTTGAGCGGGTAGTTGAGTTTTTGGTTCTGGGAAGTATGTTTACGAGAGATGGAAAGGCTGATCGAAATATTGAAAGGAGGGTAAATTCAGGTAACTCCATTAATGGAGAACTGAACGTCGTTTACGCTAACAAAAAATCAAAAGAAGCGAAGCTAGTAGTCCATAACCGAGTGGTGGTATTTCAATTTTTTTCGTACACATAGTAGGAAAAATATAAAAAATACAAACTGAATATATAAAATTAAAAAACAAAAGAAAACTATTTAAGAAATACAGTTACATTTACTAATAGGTTTGAAAGTACATATTAAGAAAAACAGATAACATATTTAAGTTCAAAACATATTAATATGTTCGTATTCAAATCAATAAAATATTTAAGTTAGTTTTGGTATATATAGAGAAAAATACATAAGCAAACTGATTTATTTTATCTGATAAATATAAATTAATCTTTGTTTGTTTGTTTGTTTGTGTTAATCTTTAGAATGATTATAGTTATTTGTAATAATGGTACACGGCGTATTATAAAGTTGGTTTATTGTAACAACTAGTATGTACAGTATATTGAGTCTAAACTGCTAGCTGGGAACAGAGGGCGTTAATGGTCAGTTACAAGGCTTATACAGACACTCTGTCTCTCTTCATCTTCCGTCTCTGTCAACTACTACGGAAGTCAAGGTGAATCCTATCTCACATCCTCCCCTACTTAACTTAAAGCCTCCCCTAGCTATATATTTCATTATACAAAATTAATTATAAATAAGAACACAATATAAGAACACAATATAAAAACACAATATAAACAATCACTATTTTTCTTTTTCTTATGTCCTTTCTTTTTCCTTCTTCTCTTCTCCCCTCCTCTCTCCCCTTCCGGATCTGTGGAGGACCGATCACCTTGGACGCAAACGTCCTTGCCATGGGTTGGACCTGAAACATGGAGAAAGAGAATTAGAGACACTTCTATTAGGTAACATCCCTGAGAGGTTTAGCTCGTCCGCTGATAGTGCACCTGTGTCAGACGCGCAGAAGCTCGGGCTTTGTTCCTCTTGCCAAGAGATGTGCAATTTCTTTAACTGGTCTAAGTGTCTTTTCCAAACCATATCAGAATTATTAATCTTAACGAAATATATCTTGTTGCCCTTTTTATCAACAATTTTGCCAGGGACCCATAACCTTTTCCCTTGAGACCTAAAGTCTCTGGTCATTACTTTCTGACCTATTACAAAACTCAATTTATTTCTACCTTTATATTTTTTTTTCTGATTGACTTGACTCTGTTTAACATTTTGTAGAATTTTCTTCTGTTGAGCAGAACCGGAATTATTATTTCCTTCCCCCAATTTCTTTGTAATTAAAGAGTCAAATACCGTTCTAATTTTTCTTCCCAATAATAATACAGATGGTTCGAAACCCGTTGTTGCCTGAACCGTGTTCCTGTAATCTGTTAAAAAATTATCCAATTTTACTTTGTAATCTACTGGAAATTTATTTTGCCCACAAATTTTTTTAAGAAATTTTTTTAATCTAAAAAATTGAATGAACCCAACATCACTGCATAAAGTTGCAATCTTGATGCTTCAATTATAGGAACCTTCTTGTCCCTACCAAAAATTCTCACTAACGGTTGGTTATTTGATAAAATAAGTTGATAAATTATTATTATTATGAATTATATTATAATTAAATTTCAAAAATAATTGCACTACAAGTTGTCCCGTGCTGCCTGCGACAATTTTCAGTTCTAAAAACAAATACACCACTCTGTACTTCTTTGTGTTTTAATCGTTCTGAGATTTACACCTTCCTGCAAATCCCCAGATCTGAAATCCTATACCCCTTCCGATATTGAATGCCTGGAATTCGCCTTCCCGAAAACTTACATTCGATTTCAATCTAGTTTACCCTGAACCTCTTTAACTGAATTAACTGAAAATTTCACATTCACAACCCTAGGTTTATTAATAAAAAGGATTTACACTGATACTTTACACTACCTTATTTTTCAACTTGTTTTAATTTTAATTCAACTTACTTGCCAAACGTATCCGTAAATATTTCTGGAAATTTCACTATAATCGATCCTTCAATGTATTCTCACTAACACAATTCACGATTCCTGAAATTCCTAAATCAAAAATATCCATAAAATCACGTCCTAGCACTGATAAATATGTATTTTCGACTACAACAATCTTTAAATCCCGACGCTTATTGTTAAATTCAACAGTAGAAGTGAAAGTACCTACCACTTTTATGAGAGTATTGTTGAAACCCCGTAAGCTGATTTTTTCCCGCGTCAGTTTTATGTTTCTAAATTTACTTAAGTACGATTCCTGGCATAGTACTGAACATGATGCCCCAGTGTCTAACGTGAACCTAAATTTTATTCCATTTAATAAAATATTTACATAAAATGGTTCCACACTATTAATATCGTCTGAATATACGCCCGTTTTTGACAATAAAGTATAAACGTTATTACGACCTGAACCTCGTTTACATTGTTTTGCTAGATGACCTTTCGAGTTGCATGTATTACAAACATAATTCTTAAACTCACAATCTACCGATGTATGCTTATTGCTACCACAAGTGAAGCATTCTCGCTCTGGCGAAACTCTCTTTGGAGACTTGCTATTATTTCTATTTCTAGAAGGATTAGCTGTATAGCTGTCTCTATCCCGCCTATACATTTTACTCGACACTCGTGTGGCGTTACTATTTACTCTGCCATACGCGGCTACTATATTATCACTAAGACCTTGAACTTGATTTGAAACTACAAGTTCAATGCACTCTGCTACTTGAACGCATTTTTCGAAAGTGTGTAATTCACCTTCCAAAAATAATTTCTCTCTTATTTTACCCGGTCTACATCCGAGAACGAAGAAATCTCGCAATTTCTCTGATAAATTATTCCCAAATTTACAATTAATTGATAATGCTTTTAAACGAACTGCAAAATCCTTGATTGATTCGTTGACCGATTGTTTTGCTGAATAAAACTTCGACCTCTCTTCGAAAAAACATTTAGCCATACCACAATAATCGCTCAATTTAGAAATTAACTCTTCCAAATTTACCTCAGTTACTTTCTTGGGTATACATAAATTTACTAACAGTGAGAAACTATCGTCCTCTAAAGCATTCAGAAAAATAGCCCTCTTCTTTAAATCTGTTGTAAATTTGTCATCATGCACTAGGAGGTACTGTTCGAGACGGACTTTGAAATTCTCCCAGTTACCGTCACGCAAACTGAAGGATCCCAAACCCCTGGACTCCATGTCTCCCTCTCACAGTGATCAAATTAAAAGAAAAGAGAAGAAAAGATAAGAAAAAAAATAGGACTTCCCTGAGTTAATCTTCTGGTCCAGACTCCTCTCCTTTGACCCTTGAAGTTCTCCTTGAAGAACCGCTCCTGTGCCTAGGACTCCGGTCCTCGGCTAGTGGTGATGCTGATGACTCCCCTTTTAGATCATGCCTGTGACCTGGACACCGATCCTCGACCTTGACCCGTGGTGTTGCTGCTGGTTGCCCCTCAGACCACGCCTGTGATCTGGCACACCGATCCTAGATCCTATGACCCGTGATGTCTCTGCTGCTGATCCCCCAGACCACGCCTGTGATCTGGAACACCGATCCTTGATCCGTGGTGCTGCTGCCTCCGTGACTCCGGTTCGTAGAGCATTCACGCCTTCCCGTGGAGATACTACTTCTATCGGCCCGTGACCGACCCGACAAAATACTACTTGCAACAATAGTATTGGACACTGTAATTCGTGACTCGCGTTTTTACTTTTTTGTACCGTGAATCCGCGTGATTCTTTTTTATAATTTGATTAATTACAACCTGTACCGGCTGCGCCACTGTTAATCTTTAGAATGATTATAGTTATTTGTAATAATGGTACACGGCGTATTATAAAGTTGGTTTATTGTAACAACGAGTATGTACAGTATATTGAGTCTAAACTGCTAGCTGGGAACATAGGGCGTTAATGGTCAGTTACAAGGCTTATATAGACACTCTGTCTCTCTTCATCTTCCGTCTCTGTCAACTACTACGGAAGTCAAGGTGAATCCTATCTCACAGTTTGTTTGTTTGTTTGTTAGTTAGTTTGTTTGTTTGTTAGTTAGTTTGTTTGTTTGTTTGTTTGTTTGTTTGTTTGTTTGTTTGTTTGTTTGTTTGTTTGTTTGTTTGTTTGTTTGTTTGTTTGTTTGTTTGTTTGTTTGTTTGTTTGTTTGTTTTTGTTTGTTTGTTTGTTTGTGTGTTTGTTTGTTTGTTTGTTTGTTTGCTTGTTTGTTTGTTGCTGTGTTTGTTTGTTTGATGAAAGTTTGGGAATATGATGTGCGCATACTCGGGATGGTTATAGGATAGTGAGCTATGGCGTTATGAAATTATTTCCTATACTATTCTCGATATTGCGATTACGAGATTTTGATCCGATTTCGATTAAAATTTTTTGAATTGTTGTAAACATGCCCGCGAATATTTCCATATATACTGGTGAGCTCTGGCGTTATGAAATTTGTTTAAAAATTTTATACAGTTAAGCGGCAGGGAAAAACGGCTGAATGTGAGCTGGTTCGCGGGAGTGGGGTCACGGAGAAGGTGATACCGGAATTCGTGAGGGGGTTCGTGAGAACGGGGATAGCGGTAGAGGGAACAAGGAATGCGGGGAAGGTGAAAGGGGAACACGGGAGGGGAAGGGGACGAGGATGAGGAAGAGGAGGTGGAAGGAGAACGGGGATTAATACGAAAGGACACTGTTAGATATATAATATGCAACCATGTAGGGGTAACTACATTAACAAGCAGTAAATTGTCTTTGTATTTTAACGCACTGATATCACCAGTGTGTCTATGGAGACGTCAGTGAACAGGAAGGAAGATCCTCATTCTTTGACAAGATACGGATCAATTGGAGCTGGGCTGTGTGTTTTCGACGAATCACTTAGAAATACGAGATGTAATTTTTTAAAAACGAAAGGAGAATATTAATCTGGAGTCATCGGAATACCGATCGTTGGACCGATCCTGTTTGCTGAAGTGACAAGAAAAGCCTCCTTGGTAACGCATTATAGATCATGTACGGTGTTCTTTATGTAACATGTTTTTTTGCTGAAAATATAACCTTTTTATTGCTGATTTAAAACTTTGGTTTTAAATTGAGTCATGAATCTGTAACACCTTCATTCCCAAATTGCCTGAAGGTATATTCGGTACACAACCTGAGGTAAATTCTCATTGTTTCTTTTTTTTGATTCTGCTGAAATATGCAGGATGGCGCCCCAACCCCTTTAAATCAGTCCCATAAGTTTACGATAACAACACGAAGGCAGAAACAATTTATTTATTTAAGTGGCATTGCAACGCATGCCGGGTATCAGCTAGTTTTTTTAATAGTTTATCCACTCGAACGCTTTTTGCCACAATATGGCACTATTTCCAAAACCACGGATTGCTCTGTTGCCAAAACATGGCAAATACTCTCTAGATTCTCTAAAATGTTTTTAAGATAACGATTTTATACATATTTTTTTCTATAAATCCTACTAATATGTGATAATAGAAAAAAGATAGTTGAATTCATTGGCTACATAGAACTATAATCAGTTTGTATGTCTCCATATTCAAATTCGGAGGTATTATTTTTTTTAATGTGGGCGTAAAAATTTCCTTGAGCAATTGTGAGAAAAATGTTTTAAATTGCTCTGTCGCTCCAGTGGTTAGGAAACATACAGTTAGGTACGATTTTAGATTTTAAACGTTGAAACTTTGTCATCACTCATTTCCCGAATTTGGACATTTTTGTTCACTTTCCTTCACCCACTTTTTGGGCCGTTAGCCTCTACTAGGTCTCGCGACCTCAGGCCACATCAACAGTGTTGCAAATCAAACCACACTTCTCCTCGCATACTAAACGGACGTTGTCACTTTGGCAATTACCTGCCAAATTTACATACTCCCGCCAATATCTGCTTAAAACGCAAAACATAGTTAAGAGGGTATAACCAAAGAATACCGGAAATTTGCCCTTTTTAAATCAAATTCTAGACGTATTGACTCTTTTTTAGAAAAAAAAAATAATTATAAAAGATTGTTATTTTATCTGGTATACGAAGTTTTAAAATTTTGAAAAACTAAGTGTATTTTTAATATACTAAGGTTATACCGTTGGTCGTTGGCAGATTTGTTCAATTTTCAAACGATAGATTCTATTAAACAACACAAATTTCAAATAATATAATCATACAAAAAAATTTTTTTTCAGTTTTCAGAATTTTAATTTTATTTAAATTAAAATCATTAAAAAATAAATCCGAGAACGTGTTTTGAGATAAAAATACCTCAGTTTTTCTATTTATTTAAGGTCTTACAAACTAAAATATTTCGATTATTTCGTTCAGAAATTATTAAAAAATCATAAATACTTATGATCAAAAAATACTTACAAGAAGTACACTATATTTAATATAAAGCAAGTTTTGAATTAAATTAATCGATATTAAATTTTAAAAAATTGGTAAAATAAATCAATACATTATCTAGTAAAGACACTTTTCAGAATTTTAATTTTAATTCGAATAAAATCCTAATAATAAAAATACCTCAGTTTATCTAAAATATTTCAGATTTTTTTACACACTTATTTCGTTTAGACATTTTTGAAAAATCATAAATTTTTATCATCAAAAAATACTTACAAGAAGTACACGATATTAAGAAATTAATCTTTGCGCATTTGAGCATTTTTATTGCTTACTTGAATACAGGTATATATCAAAGCACATTCTGAATGTAATAAAGTGGATATTGAGTTATTAGTTAAATTTTTGGTACGGAGAATAATCAATCTTTCTCATCGGAACCGCTCTGTACAGTTGCAAGGGCATGATCGCAAGTTGAAATTTGAATTCTCAGCCGCTGGTTAATGAGCCTTAATAATAATAATAATCGTAAAACGTAAAGTAAGGAAGATGACCTCTGTGGAGAAACAGTAGAAACTGTGTAATGTGTAATGACATTTGCTCAGAAAGTAATTGTTCATTTACTATTATAGGAATTATTTATAATTCACATTTAATTGATTTTTCATTTAGACTTTTATAAAAAAAGTCAATAGGTGTTCCATTAAATAAAAATCGGATATATTTATCCGAGACATTATCTAGGTAACAAACACGTTCTTTGAACACTTGTTTCCAATGAAAAAGGTAACTGCTGATAATATGGAAAAAAAAATTAGTCGAAGATAATATTGTTAATTCTGAAATTTGAAATATGAGTTTGACAAATATGACGGTTTTATGTAGGTAGCAATGGCCGAATTGTTAAAGATCCCGTCCCTGTAAGACGGGAGGTTCTGGGTTCGTGTCCTAGTTGCGACCGCTATCTTTTATTTTTCAGTGTCTAGTTTATTATATTTCGATGGTATTTATAATTTATTTATTTTGCTACAATAATTTACATTTTATAGCAGAATAAAATCTGCAAAAATTTGCATTTGTGAAAAAATCATCATTTTTACGGGCATAATGCAAGACTTGGGTTTTAAAAGTTTGAGAGCGGTTTTCTCCGTACCTTTGCAACCGATCTGACTGAAATTTTGGATTCTTGTTAAGAAAAGTGGTCTAAACAGGAATCAACAACAAAATCTACAAAGAGTTGCATTTGTGAAAAGTCATCATTTTTAGGCCTGGATTCGAATAGTTTGACAGCATTTTCGTTGTTTGTTTTTGGGGTGTTATGCCGTGTTGCGCTACCTCCTTCTTTAGCCGACGTTTCGGACAGAATTGCAGTGTCCATCATCAGGGCAGATCCGGCAGATCCGACGATGAGACGATGACAAAAACAAACAACGAAAATGCTTTTGGCCGTGAAAATCTAAAAACGTATCAGTTTGACAGCAGTTTTAATAGCTAGGTACTTCCCTAACTTCCTCTGCCTCATCTCCTTCCCCTCCCCACTTACCTTAAATCTCACAACATATCCCAATAGGGGATGCCATAGACTGACTGGATCCAGACGGGAGCAGTTGAGACTCTTGTGAGATATTCACATAAAAAAATAGTTGCGGACGTATGAGTCCATCCCTGCCACTACGGTGCAAGGCGATGTGACGAGAAAGTCGGGCTGGAGAGATCAAAAGGTTTCCCTCAATCATCCCCACAAAGGCATTCCCCGCCAAGACATAGACAAACCGGGCACTAAACGCAGACCACCACTGATTTACCCTACGTTGTTTGGCAGTGTATGGCAGAGGTGTTGGTTATCCAATAAATGGTTTCCGGGTTGGCGGTAAACATATTCGCCTGCAAAAGTACATATAGCATTTTTCCTTCAACAGACTACTTATATAAGTATGTCATATTTTATTACTCGACCGTATGGCGTTACCGCATGCTCATTCGGGAATCGGAATTATTGTTAGTAAAATGGATATCCACTCAAGACGCCTAAAGATATAAGTATTTCGACATACTATCCTCTTTGCATACTCACTTGAATAAATAATCCCCTAAAATAATATTTGAGGAGATGAACTGTCCGAGGAATGAATTGGCAGAGGTATCAACTGTCCGACGGATGAACTGTCCGCCGGATCAACTATCCCGGGGATGAACTGTCGGCGGATGAATTGTCGCAGGATCAATTGTCTTTGAACCGGATAATTTAAGTGCCAAAAAAGTTTATTTGACGAAACAGTGAAAAAAATACAAGTGTACTTTAAACCACATGACTGAAGTAAATACTTCTTTAGCTCTATCTATATGTATGTCCATATAATATAAAATATGTTAATTTATTAATTAATTAACATATATTAATTTTCTACAAATCATATTTATTTAAATTTATTATCATTCGCCTCGCCCGATCAAGTCGTGCGCCTCGACGTCCGCTCCCCGCCGCGTTTGGCGCGTCACTGGTATTTCAAAATACTGACTGAAATATTTCATGAATAATTTTAATGAAAAGACTAAATAATTTCATTAATACACAATTTACATGTTTCATGAACAATGTTCACATCTTCAGGATCAAATGTATACTAAATTAAAAATTAAACATAGATCACATATGGGAGGAAAGGCTAGAAGGAAGGGGAAGGGGTAAGGGTGGGGAATTTTATTACAATTAGGGATTTCAAACTCATTAGCACGACCGACCGTCCGTTTTAACGACCGTCCGTGGTCGAGTGGTAAGACACTTGACTCCCATTCGGAAGGTCGCGGGTTCGAACCCGGCGTGCGCAAATAAATTTTATTTGATTAATTTGTGTTATTTTACAATTAATTAATAAAAATAATATATGTTATATTTGCGGCACGTTCCAGAGTGGAAGATACTCTCAGTATCGCCCTGGTGTGAGACCACCATTCAGAATTAAAACGTTGCTTAATAATGGCTTTAGCCGTGTTTAGTGACTAGATTTGAATAGCCAGTTACTTTCCCACCTTCCTCTTCGCCACCTCCTTCCCTTCCCCACTTACCTTCAGCCTCGCAACATACTCCAATTGGGGATGCCATAGTCTCACTGGCTCCAGAAGGGAGCAGTTGGGACTCTTGTGAGGTTTCTCTATATAAAAAAGCAGGGAAAGACCGGTTAGGTGGGAAAAGGTTCAAAAGAGGGTTTATAAAAATTTGCTGCTTTATTGTTTACATTTTTTCTAATTTCTAAAATCTCTAAATTATTTATCTGTGATGCCTTGTAACCCGTATGTAAAATTTTAAGTCCATGATTTTTGTCAAAATTATGATCATTTTTTAATAAATGATCTGCAAACTCAGATTCGCTGTTGCCATTTAATGCCCTGAGATGTTATTAATTTAACCCTTACTTCAAAGTTTTTATTTGTTCTACCTATATAAAAGTAATTACTATCTTTACAATTGAGTTTATAAACGCCCGATTTTTTTGTTTTAATTTCTCTTCTCTTTACCTATTTCTAGTGTGAATTGAATGTTTTTATGAAATTTATTTACATTGTTCATGAAACATGTAGATTATGTATTAATAAAAGTGATGTAAACAAAGTTATTTAGTCTTTTAATTAAAATAAATAATGACATCACAAAGTGAAAACCTTTCCGAAGAAGTTTTCTTCGAAAAATGAATGTATCTTCCTTACGCGGTAGCTAAAGAATTCATCCGATTGCGATATAACTTTGATGATTTGTTGTGGACTTGTCCGTGAAGGTTCCTATGTACATGTGAGCTCTAGAGTTATGAAATTATTTCCTTCACCATTCATCAGATTGTAATGAAACTTCGCCATGAAACCACACAGCATCCCCAAAGTTCATATAGGCCCTTAGGGGAATTTATTTTCTCACGGTTTCCTGCCTGGAGCGATTAAAAAAAAACATAATTTTTAACTATAATGTGTACTGGGAAAAGGCAAATATGCAAGGGTTAATCAAATGAGATAGCAGTTAAATTGGATTCCCATGAAAAAGAGACTGTTATTTAATGTACAATAAAATATATAAATTTGTCTTAGACCACTTTAAATTTTAATTTCACTCTAGCGGTTTCGGAAGAACCCTTCCTTCGTCAGGAGAATATTAAAACTAACCTATGATACAAAATATTGATAGATATTTACCAAACATTTAGGTGCTGGAGTGGGAGGTCAAAGGGGGAGGGGGGGTAGTTGCGGGAAATCCAGCAATAACAGAGCGGTTTATTGGAAACATATCTAGAATGGGACTAAACGATAAATTAATTGGTTATTCAATATAATAGCGTTATTATTTAGGGATTTTTAAAATTTAAAGTGCTTCCAAGTTATCTAATTTTTTGCTTTTATTATTACGGTGAAGAATGTTAACCCTTTAACCGGGCTCTTCCGAAACCGGTAGAGTGTAATTAAAATTTAAAATGGTCTAAAACAAATTTATATGTTTTATTGTAAATTATGGCGAGCCACAAAGTTAATGCTTAGGCTGGAATCAGACGGTTCACTCGAGTGAAACTTTAGTCTATGGTTGCTCGAGCAAATGTTCCCAACTTCGTTTCACTTTTGTTTCATTTCATGTTCAGACGTGTCATTCCGAGTAAAATAGGCCGAATGAAATACAGAAATGAACGATTAGTGAACCGTCTGATTCCAGCCTTATTACAAACATGTTATTTAATGTGTTCATTTTTATCCATAAAGTCATGAACAACCAAATGCCAAAATATTTTAAGGATGAAATTGTTTTTAAAAGAGATGTACATAATTACAATGAATCATTGTCTACAGGAACTTTCCCAGATTTGTGGAAAAAGGCACATATTGTTCCAATACACAAATCGGGTGATCAATCTTTTGTGAAAAATTATCGACCAATTAGCATTTTATCGTGTTTTGCAAAAGCCTTTGAATCTATAATTTATATTTCTGTATTTTCACATTTTAAACCCCAATTATGCATTAATCAACATGGGTTTGTTCCCAACAGATCTATAAACTCAAATCTTCTCGACTTTTGTGATTATGTTTGTAATGCGTTTAATGAAAGAACTCAAGTGGATGCCATTTACACAGATTTTCAAAAGGCATTTGATAAAGTTAACCACTATATTTTACTACAAAAGCTTGATCAGATAGGTATTCACGGTGATCTATTTAGATGGCTTAAGTCTTACTTGGAAAATAGATCACAATTAGTACTTATTAATGGGTACGAATCACCTCCCGTAATTGCAACATCAGGCGTACCCCAGGGGTCCAACCTTGGTCCTCTGCTTTTTTTAATCTTCATTAATGACCTTGGCCACATGTTACGCTGTGATTTTGCTCTATTTGCCGATGATCTCAAGATTTACCGCAAAATTTCCACTGACTCTGATCATGTTATGCTCCAAGAAGACCTTTATACACTAAATAACTGGTGCATTCAAAACGATATGTTTTTAAATATTGAAAAATGTTACATTATTACTTTTACTCGTAACAGAAGACGAAAGGATTACGCATATTCTATTAATAATGTTCAATTAAATAAAGTCACCATTGTAAGAGATCTAGGAATCACTCTTGATTCAAAGTTTATGTTTGATGTACACATCAGTGATATTATAAGTAAATCATTGAAAATGATTGGATTCATTCATAGAATATCGAAACCATTTAAATACCCCCAATCTATTATAATCTTGTACAACTCGTTGGTCAGAAGCAAATTGGAATATGGGAGTGTTATCTGGAATCCACATTATTTAAAATATTCTAAAAGTATTGAATCTGTGCAAAAGAAATTCCTAAGACTGTTATCATTTAAACTTGGATTTAATGCCTTACTCCAATCTTATGAGGAACGACTACATCACTTTAATTTTATAACATTGGAAAAAAGAAGGAAATTTACTGACTTGATATGTTTATATAAAATTATTCGTGATAAACTTCTTACCACTCATTGTCTGAGCAATATTCATATTAAAGTCCCTAATAGACGTAATTTAAGGAGTCAAAATTTATTCCATATTGAAAGATTTAATAACAATATCGCATACTTCAATCCTCTGTCTCGAATGTGTCGTCTATACAATACAATTGAATGTGACCTTATAGATATCTTTGCAAACAGTCTCGCATATTTTAAAAAACAAATTAACAATCTTCTACCATGATACGTCTATTGTTTTATCATTATATCTTTCCTTTATCTTTTTATATCTTCTCTTTCTCTGTACACTTTCTGTATTTTGTATCTCATGTTATATATATATTTTTATTATTATTATTATTATCTGTCATTTTCACTACTAGCATCACCGCCTAGTAACAACTAAACCTTGATTACGCATGCTGTGAACATTTTTAATTGGAGTGTTAATATCTGTGCTCATCCCAACGCAATAATATTAATGTAATACTTGTTAACACTCTGTAAATGTTTCAAACAATAAATAAATAAATAAATAAATAAATTACGAAACCAGAAGTGTAAATAGAATAAGATTGCCACAAATGAAGAAATCCAAATCACAGAACTGCCTAATGTACAGAGGACTAAAGATGTATGATGAGATGCCTGAAAGTCTGAAGAATGAATGTATTTAAAAATAAATGTTATATTTATTGTAAAAATATTTTAAGTTACAAAATGAATTATTATCTTGTTCATATTAGTTTATATTCATCTTACTAATATTATAAATGCGAAAGTTTGTATGGATGTATGTATGTTTGTTACTCTTTCACGCAAAAACTACTGAATGGATTTTAATGAAACTTTACAATAATATAGCTCATACATCAGAATAACATATAGGCTATAATTTATAAAGCTAGCTATTTATTATCAATATAGTGAAAATAATAATTATTGTTTAATAGAAAATGTCAAAATTTGAGAATGACATTTTGCAAAACAATGATTGTTAAATCAAATTTTTATTTTAGAAAATATTAAAATTTGTGAATTTATTTGAAGTACTCGCCTAATACTTTGAATCGAATCAAGAATTATACATATTTTTAATAAATAGGTTAAAAATTTTGGTATAAACATAGAGATGGGACCTAGGAAAAGAAAATAGATTACTCGAAGTTCTAATCCTACGCAGACGAAGTCGCGGGCAGAAGCTAGTGTTGTATAAACTAACTTAATAAATAATACAAAAAAAAAAACAATGGACTATTTTTTTAAGCGCCTGTGATTCGGCAATTTGCATAGCTTCTAAGTTATGCGAATAGGAAGCTATATGTGTTGTGCGATTTTTTTTATCAAATACCACCCGGCATGCATTGCTTTGCCAATTGTTTCTCCCAGTGTGTCTTTTCCCATTCGTCCTGTTCACCTTCCTCCTCCCCTTCCTCTTCCGCATCCCCTTCCCCTCTTGCGTTCCCAGTTCACCTCCTCTACCTTCCCTCACCTCAATCCACTCCCCCCTCCTTCCCCCGTCCCGGAAACCCCCCTCTCGAGTTCAACTCTCCCCTCCCGTATTTGCATTCCCCCTTCCGCAGATTTCCCTCTAGAGTTCCCCTCCCCCCTCCCCCCTCCCGACGTCCGAAATTGTTTATCTTACTAGCTGGTAGCCGGCATGCTTGCTTTGCCATTTAATAAAGAAATTGTTTCTCCCAGTGTGTCTTTTCCCATTCGTCCTGTTCACCTTCCTCCTCCCCTTCCTCTTCCGCATCCCCTTCCCCTCTTGCGTTCCCAGTTCACCTTCTCTACCTTCCCTCACCTCAATCCACTCCCCCCCCCCCCCCTTCCCCCGTCCCGGAAACCCCCCTCTCGAGTTCAACTCTCCCCTCCCGTATTTGCATTCCCCCTTCCGCAGATTTCCCTCTAGAGTTCCCCTCCCCCCTCCCCCCTCCCGACGTCCGAAATTGTTTATCTTACTAGCTGGTAGCCGGCATGCTTGCTTTGCCATTTAATAAAGAAATTGTTTCTCCCAGTGTGTCTTTTCCCATTCGTCCTGTTCACCTTCCTCCTCCCCTTCCTCTTCCGCATCCCCTTCCCCTCTTGCGTTCCCAGTTCACCTTCTCTACCTTCCCTCACCTCAATCCACTCCCCCCCCCCCCCTTCCCCCGTCCCGGAAACCCCCCTCTCGAGTTCAACTCTCCCCTCCCGTATTTGCATTCCCCCTTCCGCAGATTTCCCTCTAGAGTTCCCCTCCCCCCTCCCCCCTCCCGACGTCCGAAATTGTTTATCTTACTAGCTGGTAGCCGGCATGCTTGCTTTGCCATTTAATAAAGAAATTGTTTCTCCCAGTGTGTCTTTTCCCATTCGTCCTGTTCACCTTCCTCCTCCCCTTCCTCTTCCGCATCCCCTTCCCCTCTTGCGTTCCCAGTTCACCTTCTCTACCTTCCCTCACCTCAATCCACTCCCCCCCCCCCCCTTCCCCCGTCCCGGAAACCCCCCTCTCGAGTTCAACTCTCCCCTCCCGTATTTGCATTCCCCCTTCCGCAGATTTCCCTCTAGAGTTCCCCTCCCCCCTCCCCCCTCCCGACGTCCGAAATTGTTTATCTTACTAGCTGGTAGCCGGCATGCTTGCTTTGCCATTTAATAAAGAAATTGTTTCTCCCAGTGTGTCTTTTCCCATTCGTCCTGTTCACCTTCCTCCTCCCCTTCCTCTTCCGCATCCCCTTCCCCTCTTGCGTTCCCAGTTCACCTTCTCTACCTTCCCTCACCTCAATCCACTCCCCCCCCCCCCTTCCCCCGTCCCGGAAACCCCCCTCTCGAGTTCAACTCTCCCCTCCCGTATTTGCATTCCCCCTTCCGCAGATTTCCCTCTAGAGTTCCCCTCCCCCCTCCCCCCTCCCGACGTCCGAAATTGTTTATCTTACTAGCTGGTAGCCGGCATGCTTGCTTTGCCATTTAATAAAGAAATTGTTTCTCCCAGTGTGTCTTTTCCCATTCGTCCTGTTCACCTTCCTCCTCCCCTTCCTCTTCCGCATCCCCTTCCCCTCTTGCGTTCCCAGTTCACCTTCTCTACCTTCCCTCACCTCAATCCACTCCCCCCCCCCCCCCTTCCCCCGTCCCGGAAACCCCCCTCTCGAGTTCAACTCTCCCCTCCCGTATTTGCATTCCCCCTTCCGCAGATTTCCCTCTAGAGTTCCCCTCCCCCCTCCCCCCTCCCGACTTCCGAAATTGTTTATCTTACTAGCTGGTAGCCGGCATGCTTGCTTTGCCATTTAATAAAGAAATTGTTTCTAATAAGTACATATCATACAACAATAATATTTCAAAGTGACAGTTGTCAGTTTTGATTTGCTCTCACAAAATTAATAAAAAAAATACATTACAAGCGACATAAATATTAAAAAAAGTGCACAATTTGCTGCTAGCATCTGTAGTTCTGTGTTTTAAGTGCCAAACAAAACAAAAGCCAAAAGAATTACTCTGGTAATTCACTATAAACTCCAACTAAGCCACCGAAAATTTGAAATACAATAATATATATTAATCATGGTAACTAGAGGTAAAAGTGCGCTGGAACTTGAAGACAAATACATGGAGAAAATTATTCAACACATTGATAAAAAAATGGATAATATGAAAAAAGAAATATTGACAAAAATGGAACTATTCAAGGAAGAAACGCAAAAAAGTATAGAGTTCGTCGGCAAACAATACGATGACCTAATAAAAAAAATCGACCAAACCATAATCCAAAACCAAAAAATTGAAACCGAAATCGAAACATTCAAAAAGGAACAACAAGACCTCAAAAAAACAGTGGAGTACCTTGAGAATAAAATTGATCATCAGGAATACGAGTCTCAGACGAACAATCTAGAACTGCGCAACTTCCCAGAACATCCTCACGAAAATCTAGTTAGTATATTCCACAACCTATCAACTAACGTGATACAATCGGTAGTGCAACCCGAAGATGTGACTTCTGTAGTGCGGGTGGGAGGTAGGAACCGCTCCGAGGACACCCGAACTAAACCAAGAGATGTTATAATCACCCTCAGCTCAAAACTAATGCGTGATCTATTTCTGGCCAAACTTAAGGAACATATTAAAACCAAAGGCCGAATTACTACATCATCCTTAGGACTACCACATGCTCAGATGGGTCACAGCACACCCATTTATATATCGGACCACCTGACATTAAGAAAAAAATTCCTCCTGGCACAAACAAAACAACAGGCAAAACTAAAAAACTATAAATTCACTTGGTCAAAGGAGGGACACCTATTTGCTCGTAAGTCTGAGGACTCCAAAATCCTTAAAATCTCATATGAATCGGACATTAAAAAAATGTGACTCGAGGTCAACAAAAATAACCCATTACCTAAACTGCTTACCTATACTAATTTAATAAATTTCATTTATATTTTTTCCACAATCACTTTTGCTCAATACTCAAATCAATTTATAATTATTATTAATCTTATTAAATTTATCAACTTACTTCAAATATTTATCTTGACTTACTCCATAATTCCCTTTTATCTGATTTGTCTAAACTATCCAAATATTCTATTCTATATAACTGTTCCCATGTATTCATTTATTTTCACTACTACAATCTATACGATTATTATATTAAACTCAATTTACTTAAGTACTTTTAATTATTTAATTATTTCAAGTAATCTGATATATGTGATACATTTGATTGTTATAAAGTATGTAATTATTTCAACTAACTTAACTGATTTTATTCCCTGGTTATTCCTAATTTTTTTAAATCATAAAATAAAACTATGTTACTTAAATCAATTAACTCACTTAACTTCCCTCAATAATGCTATTCAAAAATTGAATCCAACTATTTTAAATCATTCCATATTATTATCTAACCACTTGATTCCTTCTATCCCATTGATTGTTTTTATTCCTGAACATTTTTTACTTTTCATAAGTTTAATTCTGCAAAATCTCTTAAATGTTGTATATTTATATTTATTAATTTTCTTACATCAACTAGTAATTATTATACAATTAATTTTAATCTTTTTATATGTCCAAATAATAAAATTCTTTTTTCATTCTCTTAACTTTCCTAATCGCCTGAACCGTAATTATAAAACTTGTTTTAACAATTTCCAATTTTTCAACACCTTAAATCGTGCATTCTGTTTTAATTATTTTGATTATCTCAATGTGTCTTATCTTTTAACAAATTTAAATTGTTCTATTTTTATTGTTACTCACATTCTTCCTATTGTCCTACACTCATTATCTCATGTAATTCTCTCAATTTATTCTATATTATTGATAACCTACTATGACTTTTACAAGTATTTATACGATTTTAATACATGTCTCTACATTCCATTAACTATTTTAATTGTCTTAGTTCGTGTCATCCTTACTAAAATCCTTAATCTCATACTTTCTATACATTTAATGATCCAAATGATCGTAGTTCTTTTTAGTGTACTTACTCATACTATATCTAAGATTCTCCTCAGCACGGGAGAAACTAAACAGCTGCAAAAAAACATCTTAAATGTTAATTGCTATGGTTTTCCCTTAGCTAAATATACCCACTTAACTCACAATATCACTGACAAATTCGAACCCCCACCATACATCGACGCTTATAATGGACCCGACTGACCCTATCGATAATTTACTCAACATCACGGTACAAACGACAAATGATGTAAATGCATATAAAAAAATTATCTCCAAACCTAAAGCACTAAAAATATTTGCCATGAATATTCGCAGCCTCAACAAAAACTTCGACAATTTACTTGTACTCCTAACTGACTTAGGAAATGAATTTGATATAATTGCTCTGTCAGAGTGCTGGATAAACCCAAATTATATCCGGAAAATAATCAACAACTACTCTGTCTACAATACAACGCAGCACAGGTCCCAATCCGACGGGGTCATAGTTTATATAAAATCTCACTTAAACCCTATAGTGTCTGAAATTTCAGTTGACCATGCAAATTGCCTCAAAGTCACAATTGATAACTTAAATATCTTCGCCATATATCGCTCCCCAAAGTCCAATAATGTATCCTCTTTTCTCTACTCGCTCGAAAAAATAATCGATGACGCAACTAAGGATCTCATCATAATCGGCGATATCAACATAGACATCCTAAACGAAGCCAGCCCCCATACTACAAAATACCTAAACCTAATGGGTCTGCATGGCCTTATACCATACATCAACATACCTACCCGAGTCACACTCACTACTAAGACATGCATAGATCACATCATGGTTAGAACAAGACGAACCGCTAAATCAATTGTATTTGAATCTACTGTCACAGACCACTACTCAACCATCCTAGAATTACACAACTCAAAATCTCCCCCCCCTAAGTCCAGAAATCCTACTCATAACATTCTAAATATGGATCATCTGATAAAGTCTGTAGAACTAGAAAATTGGGAGTCTACCCTGCTTTCTGAAAATGTCAACACAGCTCTTGAAATGTTTTCGGCATCACTAACTGCCCACATTAATCACGCTTCTTTCCCCTCCAAAATAGCCTCTAACAAAAACAAGAAGCTGAAACCTTGGATTACGAACGGCCTTATCTTCTGCATACGTAAAAGAGACAGAATCCATAAACAAGCACTAAATAACCCAGACCCCCAATTATTACGTTTTTATAAAAGGTATCGTAACATTTGCAATAACCTAATAATAATAACCAAACAAAAATACTATAAAAAAAAATTGAAGATTCAGGATTTGACAGTAAAGTTATCTGGAACGTAGTCAACGACATCTCAGAAAATAAAAAAACCTCACTTAATATTCAATCACTTGTTATTAACGAGAAAAATATCCTCGTCCACGAAGACCCAAAAACCTTAGCCGATCACGCCAACCATTATTTTAGTAACATCGGAAAAAACTTAGCCAACAAAATTCTTAATGCCAAAAATAAAACCCAAAATCATCAAGCTTCACGGGTAAGACAACAGAACAATCTACATCCCGCACTTATCCTAGCCCCAACATACACTAAAGAAATTGTTGACACAATACTCTCTATAAAAACGAATAGTGCTGCAGGTATTGATAAAATTTCACCTTACATATTAAAACACGTAGCTCACTTTATTACCAAACCATTAAAGCATATTGTAAATCTTAGTTTCAAAAGCGGCACCTTTCCTCACCAACTAAAACATGCAACGGTTATCCCAATCTATAAGGGTGGCGACAAAACAAATATCGAAAACTATAGACCTATTTCTTTGCTAAGTGTCTTATCCAAAATCATTGAAAAAATTGTTAAAAGCAGACTTATCTCCCATTTGGAAACCCAGAAGATTCTCTCTCCCAATCAGTTTGGCTTCCAAAAAAAAATTAGTACGGAATCTGCAATCTTAGATTTGACTGAGAATATCACAAACAGCCTGGACGAAGGCGATTCCTGCCTAGCCATATTCCTGGACTTATCCAAAGCATTCGACACGGTTTCCCACCCCATACTTCTAGATAGGCTATCTCAAATAGGCATCCGGGACTCAACTCTCAACTGGTTCTCCTCATACCTAACTGATAGATCACAAACTGTGAAAATTAACAACATAGCTGTAAGTAACCCTTTACCAATCCAATTCGGAGTCCCACAAGGAAGTGTTCTAGGCCCTATTTTGTTCCTCATATACATCAATAAACTCTGTAACCTACCCATAATTGGAAAACTAATATCCTTTGCAGATGACACTGTGCTTATAGCTCGACATAAAAATTGGAAAGGAGCATTCGACATAGCTCAACACGACATAGGCCTTGTGAAGAATTGGTTAGATGACAATCTCCTCACCCTCAATGCTGGTAAAACCAAATTCTTAACCTTCAGTCTAACTGCTGCAACCCAACCTACTGATAATCAGAAATTAACAATTCACTCTTGTCCAAGACCATACTCTTCCTGTACTTGCCCAAACTTGGAAAAAGTATCCCATATAAAATACCTGGGGGTCATAATTGATCATCATCTTCGTTGGAATCAGCACTTAGCCACCCTAACTCCCCGAATTCGCAAGCTCTCTTATGTCTTTCGAACACTACGAAATATCCTTACTCCTACAATACTGAAAACAGTTTACTATGCTCTCTGCCAATCCCAATTAGTATATGGCATCATAATTTGGGGCGGATGTGCTCGTAATTTTATTGATCCTCTACAAAAAGCCCAAAAAACGATAATACGTGCAATCAACAAGCGACCGACAAGATACTCCTCCACTCGACTCTTCTCTGAATACAACGTCTTAAACATACGGCAACTCCATCTAAAATTTACACTAACTCATTTCTTGTTTAAATATACGAAAAAAACCCTCTTACAACACAATTACACCACCAGAACAATAACAAACCGAAACTACAATGTACCTACACTACATACCACGTCAGCTCGAAGACACTTCATGTACCTAGCTCCAAAAATATTTAACCTTCTCCCCGACAACTTAAAAACTGAAACCCAACCCCATAACTTTAAAAAACAATTATCTCTATGGATCGTCACACTTAGGAACTATGATATATAATCTTTTTTTACTTAAATTAATTTGTATAACTCTAATATCTATCAATATTATAATTAACCTATTATTATAAATTATTATTATCAAAATATTTAGAAACCTCGATGTATATTATTTGTAATTTAATTTAATTTAATTTAATTTGTATAATTTAGTAAATTATAATTCAATTTATCAACCATCATACTATGTAACTTATAAATAAATTATTATTTATCTGTAACCCACATTTCCATAAATTCATTGTCATATTATCTGTAAACTACACTATCATCAATTATTTTATTATCTGTAACTTCGTTAGCATAAATTCAATGTTATATTATATGTAAATTTCATCTATCAATTATTATTTTATCTGTAAATTTCATTGTCATAAATTCCTTGTTATATGTATTACCTGTAAACATCATTATCTATCTTATCATCAATTACTATATTATATGTAAATTTCATTATCATAAATTCATTGCTGCATTAACTGTAAACCTCATTATCATAATTATTATATAATCAGTAAATGTACTTCATTACCCAGATAATCTGCATACTTCACCCGCCATAACACAGGGACATCCCTAGCATGGCGGGCGAAATAACACAATATGTACACTATGTATAAAATTCTTTAATAAATAAATAAATAAATAAATAAAGTACACATATACATATATACATAATGTTGTGAAAGAAAGGGACAGTATACTAGAGTGGGATATAGCGTCAGTCGTTGGAGGGAGGAGGGGAATGGCGGATAAGTAAAGACACGGGGAACATATTTAAAATTGGACTGAAGGTTAAATTTAGTTGATTATTAATGATTTCTTATTTTGAATTTACTGATTTTTTTAAATTTCTAAAGCTTCCAAATTGTTAAGTCTTAAACCTATTCCGAAGAATTAACAATTTGGAAGCTTTAGAAATAAAAAAAATCAGTAAGAAATCATTAATAATCAACTAAATTTAACCTTCAGTCCAATTTTAAGTATGTTCCCCGTGTCTTCACTTATCCCCTGATGCGTGTTTTGTGTAGTTTTTTAAAAGAAGGACCTTGAAATGTGTATGTTATGTGTTTGAACCACTGCACAAGTAGAAGGTAAGCACACAAGGAAAAGGAGAGAATTACTCACTGCGGGACTTGTACTTTCTTCTCTGCGGCGGTCAATAGCGAAAAAATGCGGATGCGATAAATAATGTTGATGTTCACAGGTTGATGGTCGATTATGGACTGATGTGGGTAACAGGAAAGTGACAGGTTTATAGGGAAGGGTAGGAAGGAAATGTGACAATACTAGCTACAAGTACAGCAGTTCATGTATGTGTATAGTTTTGTATAGATGTATGTATGTAAGTGTAGCTGTGTAAATGCCCAACCATGCCCCCCGCCTGGAAGGGGATGAACGAATCCACTTCCATAAACCTTAAGAGTGTAGTACTAATCACTTTATAAACAAAATTTAAAAATTGGTGAAAGTTAAAGCTAAAAGAAGGGCCATAGATGCAATATCTGATGGCCAAGTCAACGGACTATGTTATTGCGAAGGTAAAGGGCAAAGTTTAACCACTGCCCTGCGGTATGTACCGGTGTTTGTTTTAACGTCAGCAACGCGAATCACTCCGTCTACACCGGGATAAACATTGACTATTATGCCGATGGGCCATTGAAAAGGCGCGATGTTGTCACACTTGATGATTACGACAGTGCCTGTAGTTACCGGATTGGCGCTCGTGTTTCATTTTTGACGAGATTGTAAAGTATTTAGGTACTCCATGCGCCAACGATTCCAGAAAGTCTGGACGAGATGATCCACGATATGCTTCCGTTGCAACAAGTTTACTGACTCGTTGGTTAAGTCAGCAGCGGGTAGAGATTTTAACGGAGTAAGAGTTAAAAAATGTGCAGGAGTAAGAGGCAACGGAGCTGAGACATCAGTAACACTCAGTACGGACAGCGGACGTGAGTTTAGAAGTGCTTCTATTTGAGAAAGCACCGTTTGCATCTCTTCATACGTGAGTAGACATGTACCCACTATTTTATTCAAGTAACTCTTCACACACTTTATATTACTTTCCCAGATTCCACCAAAGTGTGGAGATTGAGGAGGATTCATTTTCCATTCGATGCGGTTTTCCCGTAGATTATCTGAGAGTTCATTCTTAAAATTTGGTGACTCTATAAGTTCGAATAGAGATCTTAGAATAGAGATCTCAAAAATCGTCTCCAGTTTAAATAATAAAAATAAACTTATTTACAGTAAATCTGAACACTTAAACGATACATATGACTAACAAACAGTGCTACTTTAGTGAAATAAAGTGTTAAAACTTCAGTTTTTAGTGTGCCTTTACCAATAAAACATAAACATTAAATACACTCCTTGACAAGTACAGTACCTATACAAACTACCTATCCGAAACTTGTGAGAGTGAAGCTCAACCAGTGGCTCTAAAAGTTTTAATATTAATTTAACATAAAATTTATAAAAACTGATATTATAAAAACATATTTTTACTGTCGCAATGGATATCCAGTCATTTATCTCAAACGCAGAGAAGGCAGTCAATGCTATAAATAAGGTACTTCTTGACCCTGGTAATAAATTTAATAAGGACCAAATAGCAAAAATCACTCCAATTTCATGTGAAATCTTGGCTGCAATTGGCAGCATGTCGGCAGCGGTAGCTGCCAAAACCGGCATCTTGGAAGGTGAATTGCAGGCATACAAAAATATGCAAAAAAATATTCCATCTCAAATTCCGTCACCCGTAAACAATGTGACTGACATCTGTGAGATGCTAACTGAGTTGGAGGAAAGGAAGACAAGATCTAAGAACATCATACTATTCAACATCCCCGAGAGCAATTCTCTATCAACTGCAACGAGAATCACCGAAGATATTGAAAAGGTTTCATCTTCCCTGGAGGGTTTTGAAAACACATTTAATCCCAGTGAGATCAAGATTCACCGGTTGGGAATCAAGAAACCTGACCAAACAAGGCCCATCAAGATCGAATTTAAGGATCCATCAACTTCCAAATCCATTCTGATGAACCGATCAAAGTTGAAGAACGGTGTCAAAGCAGCAAACGACCTCACCAGTCTACAAAGAAATGAACTTGCTCATTTACGAAGTGAACTTGAATCAAGATTAAAAAACGGCGAAACCAATATTACTATTAAGTATGTCAACTCTACGCCAAAAATCGTGAATGCGCAAACAAAAAACTATCAAAATCCAGCTCACTGAACCTCTACTATCAAAATGTACGTGGGCTTCGCACAAAACTAGATAACTTCAGAATTTGTATACCATCAATAATATGTGAAGCCGTGGTACTGACTGAAACGTGGTTAGATCCATCCATCAATTCTTCCGAACTAGGATTATCCTCTTATAATGTTTATAGGATGGACAGAAACCGTGATACCAGTTCAAAGTCAAGAGGAGGTGGTGTCCTCGTCGCAATAAAAAAGAAATTTACTTCTAAGAAATTAAACACAAAAAACAGTAACGTAGAACAATTGTTTGTTTTGGTGAAATGTAAAAATGAGAAAATAATAATTAGTTCTGTATACATACCCCCCTCGGCCAACACTGTTGTATTCAAAAACCATTATGAAGACGTAGAAATAATTAAATCAAAGTACCCTGATGCCAAATTTATTGCAGTAGGTGATTATAATCTTCCAAATGTAAATTGGGATTTGCACGACCCCGTATTGTCGAATACTTGTAATACAACTATCTCCGAAAATGAAAGAGTAATACTTGACATGTCAATATACTTAAACCTAACTCAACATAATCTTGTTAGAAACATTAACAATCGTGTATTGGATCTCGTTTTCTTCAATTCTCAAAGTATCAAAGTGAATAAAGCCATAGAAGTTGTCATACCCCCCGATATCCATCATCCTCCACTTAATATTTGTATAACAGACTTTGGCGAAAAAATTCAGAAACCTACGAGATCAAGCTATAATTTCAGAAATGCTAATTATTCAGGTATGTGTGACTCGCTCACATTGGTCGACTGGTCCTTCTTAGAAAGTGATGATTTAAATCATAATATTGAACAGTTCTACTTTATTCTAAGTAATCATATAAATCGCTTTGTCCCTTACACTCAATATAAGGAATCTAAATATCCAGTCTGGTTCAATAAAGATTTGATTAATTTAATTATATGTAAAAAAACAGCTCACAAACTGTACAAGAATCACGGAACATCAAAGTTGTACATAGAATTCTATAAAATTAGGAGTGATTGTAATAAACTTTCAAGGACATGTTATAATGACTATATTAGGCAGACAGAGAATGATATTTTTAGCAATATAAAACGTTTCTGGCGATTCAGTAAAACATTAAGAAGTGGTGACTCTGATATACCAAATACTATGTATTTTGAAGACAGAAAGGCCGATGGTATTAAAAATATTGTCGATCTTTTTGCAGACTTCTTCAAGAACGTTTATGATAAAAGTCAACCCAATCAGTTTTCCTTACCTAACTATACTCCCCGTTTCAATATAAACCTGTCACATGTGCACATCGAACTAAACGAAATTATTAAACAAATTAAACTTCTAGATCCCAATAAAAATGCCGGTCCCGACAACATTCCACCATTACTCTTACAGCAGTGTGTCGTCGTTCTTGCTTATCCCCTGTACACACTCTTTAGTCATTCTTTGTCGAAAGGTATATTTCCTGATCTATGGAAACATAGTTATATAACACCCATCTTCAAGAAAGGGGATAAAAACGAGGTAACTAATTATAGACCGATATGCATACTTTCAACAATTCCAAAACTCTTTGAGAAACTGATTCTGGATAAAATAATTAACTCATTTAAAGATAGTATATGTACTGAACAACATGGTTTCATAACCGGCAAATCAACACTAACTAACCATATTCTATATCAAAATTTCATTTCCGATGCAATGGCGAAGAAGCTTCAAGTTGACTCAATTTACACTGACTTCAGCAAAGCGTTCGACAAGGTTTGTCACGCTATTCTTGTAGAAAAACTGTCTAAAGCTGGAGTTTGTGGAAACATGTTGCATTGGTTTATAAGCTATCTTTCAAACAGAAAACTTAGTGTTAAACTTAATGGGGAATCATCGTATGATTTTTTTGCATCCAGTGGTGTTCCGCAAGGTTCCCACATTGGACCTGTATTATTTATCTTTTTTGTGAACGACCTTTGTAATATTTTTAAAGACATCGACGTACTTATGTTCGCAGATGACTTAAAACTTTTTAAAGTAATTCGAAGCCTGAACGACTGTCATATTCTCTCGGCAAACTTGTTAAAATTAGTTGAGTGGTGTAGCGATAACAAGCTATACCTTAATGTCAATAAATGCATAACTATGAGATTTTTTAAAATCAAAAATCCGATTTATTTCAATTACACAATGAATAACATCATTCTCGAATCTGTTTCCGAAATTAATGACTTAGGTATTACTTTCGACACCAAACTTAGCTTCATACCACACATTGAAAATATTGCAAAGAAGGGTTTAAAAATGTTAGGTTTTGTACTAAGAGTGGCTAAAGATTTTACCAACATTAAAACATTAAAACTTCTGTACACATCACTAGTAAGGAGCCAGGTTGAATATAATTCAACTATATGGTCTCCCCACTATAACGTGCATTCACAAACAATAGAAAGAGTACAAAAAAAATTCCTAAGCTTTTTAAATTATAAACTAAAAATACCGAAAGAACAAAAAAACTACTCTTTTCTACTACGATTATCTAATCTATTAAACTTGAGTGACAGGAGAATTGTTTTTGATCTAATATTTCTATTTAAAATCTTGCATAATATAATTGATAGCCCTGAATTCTTATCGCTCATAAATCTTAATGTGCCAGCCAGAAATACAAGGTCAGTACTACCATTTTATTGTAGTAATACTGCGACCAGGGCCCAATTCAATATACCACTACAGAGAATTCAAAACTTGGGAAATATGTATTCGCACGTAGATGTATGTAATGTGTCACTGATACAATACAAACATGAAATTATTAAATCATTCATGTCAGAATGTGAAATCAGACGTGTTTAATATTAGTTACTGTTATTTAAAAGATTCCATAATATTTTGATGTAGCATATTCTTATAATGTAGGAGCTGTTGCACATATTTTTGTATTATTTCTATTTATCTATAATGAAAAAACTTGTTACTTACTCTCTTTTGTTTTTCTGTATTGTAAACTTTTTCTTGTATTACACATCTGTAAATTTCTAATATTAACTTACACTATATTTTATTATTTTTATGCCATCTGCAATTTAAAAACTGGTTTCAGTTTAATTTATTTTTACTTTTTCTCTTTTATTATAATATAATATTTCTTACTTACTTTTATACTGTTATATTTTATAATGTTAATTGCTATAAGTTTATATTTCTTATTTAAACATACATATATATCACTGTATAATATACTTATTATGTAAAAGCCCATCAGGGCGTTGAAAATTAATAATAACTAAATAACTAATAACTTAACTGGGACTTAGCGCCCACAAAGTTCGTTCCGTTATCAGAGTACATAACGCTCACAGGACCACGACGTGATAAAAAGCGTTTGAAAGCATTAAGGAAGACTTCAGTGGAAAGATCTGAAGCGAGTTCGATATGAACAGCGCGGGTCACCAAGCAAATAAAAAGGCAAATGTACGCCTTTTGACTTCGAACACCCCGACGTCTATAAGGGATTATTTGAAGCGGGCCCGCGTAGTCAACACCTGTGTGTAGAAAAGCTTTGGCTTCGCGGACGCGGCATGAGGGTAAATCTCCCATTATTGGGAATTGCGGTTTGGGATTAATCTTGAAGCACGTATTGCACTGATGCACGCGCTTCCTAACCAGATTACGCGAGGAAAGAATCCAGAACCTTTGTCTTAGCAAAGACATGAGTAAGGTAGGACCTGTATGTAAGTTCTTGATATGATAGTAATCTATTATTAAATCGACTACATGAGCACGTGGGGGTAAAAGAATAGGATGCCGACTGTCAAATTCTAATTCAGCGTTTTTCAACCTGCCTCCTACCCTTAGAATACCTTCATGAAGAAACGGATTCAATTTTGCAATAGCGCGCCGAAGTTTCTTCCCGTCAGTCATTGCCTTCATATCTTCGGAAAAATGTTCTTGCTGTACCGATTTTATAACAGCGAGTTCTGCAACGGCAGTATGACTTAATTCGAATGTTCGCGGTAGTTTCTTAATGAAACGAAAAATAAAAATTACAATTCGAATTAATTTCGGCCAAGAATTGACACGAGAAGCTAGTGCGCATAATAACGGTGGTGCAATCGTTTTGAGGCGGTTATTGTTTTGAACTGCCATCAAAATTTTTGTTTTCAGTTCGGGTGGTTCAGATACAGATTTTGAATCAAAACGTTGTAGAGGCCAATCACTTTTAGGTAACTGAGCAAATGCGGGGCCGTTAAACCATAATGGATGGTCTATTAGCTGAGCGGGGGTTAGACCGCGCGACAGGCAGTCAGCGGGATTGTCTTTACCTTTTATATGATGAAAGCATTCAGCCTGCAGATGATCTTGTATTTGTGATACGCGGTTGGCAACGAATGTCTGCCATCTAGCAGGTGGTGAATTTATCCATGCTAGCGCAACCGTGCTGTCACAAAAGGCTAAAGTCGTATGAACTATCGAATTTGATGCGTAGGTGTTACTGACCGTACGCATTAATCGCGCAAGTACCAGCGCTCCACATAATTCTAGACGCGCAAGTGAAATCGTCTTCGCAGGAGCGACCTTGGATTTGGCGCATAATAAGCTAATTGTGATTTTATTAGTATTCGGACAGTAAACGTGTAAGTATACAACACCTCCAAATGCGCGTTCGCTTGCGTCAGAAAATCCGATGAGTGTTAATACACATTGGTATCCGATACCTAAAAAGCGAGGAATTCTAATAGATTGCAATAATGGCAATTCCTTTTCAAACTGGCGCCAAAGCGTGACCACGGTGTCAGGAGGAGTATCGTCCCAATCCAGGTTGTACTCCCATAGAGATTTAATTATAAGCTTAGCTAATAAAACAACCGGTGCGACGAAACCCATCAAATCCCAAAGACAAGCAATCGTCGATAGGATGTTTCGTTTGGTGCAAGTTCTTTCGTTAGCGTTTACAACAAATATAAAATTATCAGAAGCGGGTATCCAATGAAGCCCCAGTATTTTTAGGTTTTCATCGGGATTAAATTCCACATGTTCCTTGACACGACGATCTGAAGGAATTGTGGACAAAAAGTTTGGAGAATTACTAGAGAATTTTACAAGATCAAATCCTCCCGCGGCAAATAGTTGAATCAATTCCGTAGACAACTCGGTAGCTTCCTCGACCGACGAGCAACTGGTGACAAAATCGTCCATGTAGAATGAGCCTTTTTCCACCAGGTTTGCAGCAAGTGGGAAACGAGGTTGTTCATGCGACGCAAGTTGGCGCAATGTACGCATTGCCAAGAATGGACTACAAGACATGCCGAAAGTGACGCGATTAAATTCAAACAATTGCAAAGGGTCACTATCGTTAAATCTGTACAGCATGCGCTGAAAACGACGGCATTCTTCTTGCACTACAATTTGTAGATACATTTGTTTTATGTCAGCGGTTATAGCTATGGCAAATAATCGGAAATTGAGGATAATGCGAAACAAGTCACCTTGTAAATTCTTACCGGTGTGTAGAATATCATTAAGCGAGTAACCAGAATCGGATTTCATACTCGCGTCCAGCACCATGCGAATTTTAGTGGTCAGTTTATCCTCGCGAACTACGATATGATGCGGGATTACGTAATGCGGTAAATCAGAATTGTCGACCGGGGAAATGTAACCTTTCTGAAGGTATTCGCGCAATATTTTGTCATATTCTACTTTTATAGCGGGTTGGGATTTTAAGCGGCGTTCGAGAGATCGGTACCTCTGCTCGGCTGTCGGCAACGACGCGCCAAGGACAGATGGACTTTTTCGAAACGGCAACGCGACAATATAACGACCTGTCGTGTCACGAGAAGTGGTGAGCTTGAATTGGTTCTCACATTCTTGTTCATCAGGCGTTAAAAACTTCTCATCTGGAATATCTTCCAACTCAAAGAAGCGTGAAAGACAAAAATCCTCATTTTCAGCGAACGTACAAAATGATTGCGTGACGTAGTTACTTGGGGTTTCAATCATCGTCGGAGCAGTGCCTAAGATTAAATACCCTAAAGTAGTTTCAATAGCAAATGGCTGACCAGGGGAACCTGATATTTTGTTGGTCTTTAAAATGCGAGCAAACATGTCACATCCCAAAATAATATCAATCTCACCAGGCGTACAGAAAGTTTTGTCTGCTAAGGGTAAATTGTCGAGATATGATAATGAGGCGCGGTTTATGTTAACGGTAGGCAGTTCATTAGTGATATTTTCTACCACGTACGGTTGAATAGTATACGAGTGAGCGTCGTTATAATGGGAGAACAGTTTGAGACAAGTCATTCCCTTTGTTAGATTTCTTACGTCACCTATTCCCGTGACGTAAGTACTGGGAGATGATTGTACCGTAAGATTCAAACGTGAACAGCATTTACGCGTAATAATGTCCCTTTGGGAGCCGCTATCGATTAGCGCACGGATAGATTGAACCTGTCCCTTAAGATCTCGAGTTAAACAGATGGCGGTTCCCAGAAGTACCGTAGAATTAGCACAAGAGTTTGTGTTTGTCACACACAGCGATACTGGATTCGGAGAATTTGAATTATTATTATCGGTACCTGCTTGTGACGCGGAAGACGGTATTGGGTCTGACTGTGGTTTTCGCGTATCAGTTTGCTTGAAATGCAATAAGGTATGGTGATTAAGAGCGCATGATTTACACGTACTGTGCCTAGTACTGAGGCAATTTACACAAACTTGCGTATTGGATGACTTAATGAAATTTAATCGATTGCGTGGTTCTAGACTAATAAATTTAGAACATTGATATAAAAGGTGCGATCCCTTTTGACAACAAAAACAAATGTCAATGGAGTGATTGTCACTTTTCTCGACATTCATAAATGTCTTTGCGGAATTTGTCCTTTGCGGTTTAGCAGAAATATTAATATTTGAACCGAGGCGGCTGGATGTTGCTGGCGTAACTTGCGCACGAGTAAGTATCCTTTGCTGTCCTCTTACGAATTCTATTAATTCTGAGCTTGACGGAAAGCTTTCATTGTCTCGAATAGAAGATTCGAAAGCTTTTACTGTCTCTATATCAAGGCGTTTAAGACCCAGATGTAGCAACATAAATTCTGCGAGATCCTTGATTTGCAACTGTTTCAGCGCGGCAATGTTTGTCGCATACGTATCTGCAAAATTTTCTAAGGAAGCGGGAGTGACCGAGTTAACCACAGGCATTTTCAATAACCGGTCAAAGTATGATTCTGCGAGTACGCGATGATCGTTATATTTATTACATAAAGCGTTCCAGATCACCTGGTAATTTGTACCAGTGGGTGTGATCTTCTTACAAATAGTCAATGCCTTTCCCGTTAACTTGGACATGAGATATTGCATCTTTTCAGTGTTGTCTAATGAACTATTTAAATGAATAACGGAGACATAGGTTTCATAAAACAGAGGCCAATTTTCCAAATTTCCGTCAAAACATGCAATTTCTAAAGGCGGTAATTTGATTTGACGGTGCGGTTTCTCTACTGAATTTGACAGCATGCTTGACTCGGTAAATTTAATGACACCGTACATTTCCTCAAATGCGTTCAGTTGAGCGTACTCGGCGACCGCTTGAGGATTGATCTCAAGTTCACAATCGATCTTTTCGTCTAGAATGGTGATAAACTCCGAACGGATTCTCTCTACGGTGCCAGCGCCCGATAAAAATGCTTGACGATTTGTAGCGCTATCGGAAGATTTCTTAATTTTGTCAAAGACTGACTTTAATGTCGCAAAACTTGAAGCTAGTTTGGCATTTAAACGTTTTAAACGCCTGTCATCCCGTGACGACGAACCAGACGGTGCGGTAGCCATTTTCTTGTTCCGATTATTTATTAAATGTAACAAGAATACAGACCAAGAATGTGCTTATAATATTTATAATAAAATAATTTAATTAATATTCAATTTGCGCGCAGTACTCAGTGGGGTTATCTTTGACCCCGACAACCGTGAGGGGTTAACAACACTGAATTAAATTTTAAATTAATGTTTGCGGAATAACAAATTTATTATTTCAATTGATCTATCCAGTACTGGGAGTAGATTAAACAAAATAACATATTATTAGTAAAGACACGAGGTCTATGAACAATATACAATGCGGGTAGAAAAAAATTAAATTGCGGGTGAGCGTAATACACTCTGAAAGTTTATAAGAGATATTGAAATAAGAGTTATATATCTCCGGCTCGTTTTGGACCATGAATGATGCGTGTTTTGTGTAGTTTTTTAAAAGAAGGACTTTGAAATGTGTATGTTATGTGTTTGAACCACTGCACAAGTAGAAGGTAAGCACACAAGGAAAAGGAGAGAATTACTCACTGCGGGACTTGTACTTTCTTCTCTGCGGCGATCAATAGCGAAAAAATGCGGATGCGATAAATAATGTTGATGTTCACAGGTTGATGGTCGATTATGGACTGATGTGGGTAACAGGAAAGTGACAGGTTTATAGGGAAGGGTAGGAAGGAAATGTGACAATACTAGCTACAAGTACAGCAGTTCATGTATGTGTATAGTTTTGTATAGATGTATGTATGTAAGTGTAGCTGTGTAAATGCCCAACCATCCCCCATTCCCCTCTTCCCTCCAACAACAACTGATGCTCTGTCCCACTCTAGTATACTGTCCCTTTCTTTCACAACATTATGTATATATATATGTGTACTTATGTATCTCTAGACATTATTTTTGTAACAGTCCTGATGATGGTACGGAGGTACCGAAACCGGTAGACGTAAAATAAAAATAAAGTAACTTAAAACAAAGTATTTTCTTTTCATTTATTTAAAATGTCAAGTCACAATGTGTTTGCTTCTTTTGAAAAATTGACAATATATTAACTTCAAGTTACACATATCTATTCAAAACATAAACTATATATTCTTACTATGTTTCTACGCTTAAAATGCATTCCTTAGAAAACAGAAGAAAAATAAATTACCTAACCTTTTTTGCTTTCAATTGAGCCAATGCCCCGAATAATGTTGTATCCACAGACATATTATTCATAGACTTGAGAATCAGGGAGAGGGGTAATAACCATCTGTAGCGGGGCGGAGAGGGATGAGTTGACGGTAACGACATGTGATTCGTTAATCCTTCAATACGACAGTATATAGGCATCACGCATTATAATATCACCATTTAGCTCTTAAAAGTAAAATCTGCTTTTGAATGAATAGACCTTTTTACATGGGAGCGCGAATTGTTCGCCCGGTTTGAACAAACTTGTGTAATCCATATAAAATGAAGAAAGGTTCGCTTGTTTTGAGAGTAGAATATTTTGTTACCGTGTCAAGTTAAGACACTTTTACAAATGTTTCATAATTTACTTATCACAGTAAACTGCAACGTGCACACGACGGGACCGGGAATTTCGCTTCATGTCTAAAACTGATCATATTATATGATGTGAATAAGCTTAAAATAATGACAAATAATGCCTGCATATGGAAGGTAATACGACAATTGGGTTTATACTCTTTTTCACTTCTATTTTTACATGTTTTAATAGCACAAGTTACCATTTTTGCCGTGTTATTTCGTAAAATGTACCGATAAGAG
Organism: Limnephilus auricula; assembly: GCA_951813805.1. Taxonomy (NCBI): domain Eukaryota; kingdom Metazoa; phylum Arthropoda; class Insecta; order Trichoptera; family Limnephilidae; genus Limnephilus; species Limnephilus auricula. The sequence continues at coordinate 17,445,086 of OX638417.1, forward strand.
CTCGACGCTAGTCCGCACAAGAATGATGACGTCACATTTTCTAGATTCACGCGTACCTATACGCCAGCCCGGCCGGTTCCATGGAACCCAGAATTAAGGAGGAGGAAATAATACGCTTTTATCACTTAGGGCAGGTCTATACATATTCATATGTCTATGGTTGTATCCAACAATATTCTTGTTTCGAGAAAAATGGAAAAAACGAAACCGGGTACGTTTTATAACATTTTATACTTGACGACCGTTCGTGGTCTAGAATTAAGACACTTGACGCCCAATCGGAAGGTCGCGGGTTCGAACCCGGCGTGCGGCGTGCGCAAATAACTTTAATTTGATTAATTTGTGTTATTTCACAATTAATTAATAAAAATAATATATAATATATTTGCGGCACGTTCCAGAGTGGAAGATACTATCAGTATCGCCCTGGTGTAAGACCAGCATTCAGAATTGAAACGTTGCTTAATAATGGCTTTAGTCGTGTTTAGTGACTAGATCTGAAGAGCCAGGTACTTTCCTAGCTTCCTCTTCCCTATCTCCTTCCCTTCCCCACTTTCCTTCAGCCTCACAACATACCCCAACTGGGGATGCCATAGTCTCACTGGCTCCAGACAGGAGCAGTTGGGACTCTTGTGAGGTATACTCTATAAAAAAAAATATATTTAAAACACAATAAGCATACAATTCTTAAGACTTTTAAAGGAAACGTAGTGAAAAGGGGCTATTAAAAAATAAGTTATTGCAAGAATTTGTGCTGAATTCGTCGTAAAATGTTGTACAGTGGTGCCTCGCATAACGAACGCCTCGCACAGCGAACGCTGCACACAACGAACTTCCTTTTCGTTCATTTCACGATTCATACAACGAACTTCGCTTCACACAACGAACTTCGCTTCACACAACGAAGTCGCCCACTTCACACGATCACTGCCGATTTATTGCATCCTTCCGCGCAGGCAGTCGTTAGTCACTGAGCAGTACGCTTAGCTTACGCACGTGTCGCAGCAATCGTTCATCATTACAACGAAGTCGCCCGATCTTCTACGATCACTGCCGATTAATTGCATCCTCCCGCGCAGGCAGTCGTTAGACTCGTTAGTCACTGCGTAGTACGCTTAACTTACGCACGTATCGCAGCAATCGTTCTTCATTACGAATTAAATCGCACACGTATCACGGCAGTCATTTTTTTTATATGATGGGTTCTAAAAAAAGCAGGAAGGTGATTTCTCTTGAAATGAAACAGGAAATAATTAGAAGGAGTGAATGTGGGGTAAAACAGTGTGACCTCGTCAAAGAGTTTGGCCTCAACAAGACCACCATTTTCACCATTTTGACAAACAAGGATGCAATAAAATCAGCTAATTTTATGCTACAGAACGAATTATTTTTTTTAACATGTATTGTTATGGGAAAACGCGTTTCACATAACGAACTTTTCGCATAATGAACTTGCTCCTGGAACGAATTAAGTTCGTTGTGTGAGGCACCACTGTATATGAAAATTTCACATAAAACATTATAACACAAAACGGTTTTTTAAAAACTTTTCTGAACCTCAAGAAAGCACCATGCTCTTCTAACTTTTATTTAACTATGTCATTGATGCATTTGAGCTTAAAAAGCAAAAAAAAACTCTATGAATAAATGAAACTATTTACAATCGAGATTTTGTCTTGAGATGAACATAGAGCATTATTCCACAGAACTGTTTCAATAGCTAAAAAGCAGCCTTAACAATATTTTTTTTGGACGAATTCTACTTTTATGCTTCTTCAGTTGAAGTGTATCTAGTTGAAGTTATAATACGTTCGTTTTCTCCATTTATTTCCATGAATCAAACCAATCTCCGTGATTTCGGTAAACTGCTTTATACAAAATTCTTGGACAAACCTACATTTAAAATGCTGCCAAAGGCCTAAAAAAAATTTCATTACCATAACCCAGATCTTAAAAGATGCGTAATAATAATTCCAACCATAACTCAACATTGATAGTTTTATTGGATAGAACATTATTCCGGGCAAAGGCCCACTTATTCACTCCGAATTAGACTGTTGCACGGAGAAAAATGTTATTCTAAAATACGATAATTTTTTTCGTAAAAACGGTTAAAAACGGGACTGAAGTTCTTAAGAACAAATGAACAGTGTTTCAATGTTTATTAGCGGGAAAATTTAAGAATAATTTGTTGGTGTACGTACGAAATTACGTATACCTAGAAGTTATTCTGACATGTTCCCGCCAATAAACATTGAAATCCTGTTAATTTGTTCGTAAGAACTTCATTCCAGTTTTTAACCGTTTTAACGAATAAAATGATCGTATTTTAGAATAAGGTTTTTCTCCGTGTGTGTACTCCTGCATCTCTTCGAGTTTTAGGTACCTAATCGAGCAACTAGGCAAAATCTATTCTGTATCAATAATTCCGGGACCAACTACCCCATAGAATTAATTTTTTTTATCATAGCAATAATTTGAGGTTGTTTACAAGATGACGTACTATTGTTGTATTCTATAATAAAACACCTTTTTTGGTGATGAATATTAAAATATAGTTTTCTCCGCCATTTTGCCGTCTATCTAGCTGAAATTTTGGATGTATGCTAAGAAGAGTGGCTTGTACAGGAATCGACAACAAAATTTGCAAAAAGTTGCATTTGGGAAAACATCATTGTTTTCAGGCTCATAATGTTAGGCTTGGGTCCGAGCAATATTACAATATTGTTTTTTCTTGCTCTTTGCCGCCTATCTAGCTGAGATTTTGATTGTATGATAAGAAGAGTGGCCTGCACAGGAATCAACAACAAAATTTGCAAATAGTTGCTTTTGTGAAAATATCATTCTTTTAATGGGCATAATGTAAGGCTTGGGTCCGAGCAATATTACAATATTGTTTTTTCTTGCTCTTTGCCGCCTATCTAGCTGAGATTTTGATTGTATGATAAGAAGAGTGGCCTGCACAGGAATCAACAACAAAATTTGCAAATAGTTGCTTTTGTGAAAATATCATTCTTTTAATGGGCATAATGTAAGGCTTGGGTCCGAGCAATATTAAAATATAGTTTTCTCCGGAATATGCCGCCTATCTTGTTGAAATTTTGGATGTATGCTAAGAAGAGTAGTATGCGAAGGAAATGACATTGAAATTTGCAAATTGTTGCTTTTTTGAAAATATCGTTATTTTTATGGTTATTATGTTAGGCATGAGTCCGAGCAATATTAAATATAGTTTTCTAGCTGAAATTTTGGATGAATTCTTAGAAGAGTGGCCTGTACAGGAATAAACCATAAAATTTTGAAAAAAGTTGCATTTAAGAAAATACCATTGTTATCAGGCAAATAATGTTAGGCTTGGGTCCGAGCAATTTTCAAATGCAGTTTTCTCCAGCCCTATGACACCGATTTAAGTGAAATTTTGATCTACGCTAAGAAGAGTGGCTTTAACAAGAATCAACAAATAAAATTTCAAATTGGTGCATTTGCAAAATATCATTGTTATCAGGCTCAAAATGTTAGGCTTGGGTCCGAGCAATTTTATAACCATTATGTATAGATAAAAAGACGGAATATTATAACTAATTAACATATAGTTGTAAACTGCCATCTATATAAATCGTCAATATTTGTCAAAAGGGCTAAAAATCACCATTGAGCCCCAAATACCTCAAAAAGGTAATAAGCTCTGATTTATTTATACTGGGTTTTTACAGATGTTCGCTATTACGTGAGAACATCCAATTATAAAAACTCAGTTATTGTACAAATAGAGACATACAATTACAAAAAATCTACAATTACAAACAATTAAACACAGATACATACAATTATATACAGATACATACAATTAGAAAAACAGAAAAATCACAAATAAAAAAATAAATAAAAAATTACAAAATTTTATACAAGCTCCTCAAGTAACACATATTACAATGGGGGCAAGAGACAGGAATCATGAGAGGCATGCAAAGAGAGACAATTGACAAAATGTAATTAGATAAACATATTTTTTAAGGAGCAAGTATTAATCCTCGGGTTGGCTGCAGTTAGGTAATTTTGGTACTTGTAAATAATTTGGGCGGGCCTGTAGCCACCTGCACTTACAACGGTCTATTTGGAGTAGACGCGGGCAAATTTGACACAATACACTTGTTTTATAAAATTTATTTACTAGATAATGGATACAGCTTGACAGACTAAAAAAATCATATATTCAATGGAATGGTAACATCTTTTATGCCCTGTACCTTTTTTTATGTCTCAGTTTTTTACTAAATGTGACATAGTATCTAATGGTGTTTTGATGTGGAAAATATTTCTGTTTGTATAATTATAATAACTGTTTTTTTTTCAGAAAACAATGGTTGTGAAAAAGGGGAGATCGTAAAATTAAGTTGCGACATGTGTGCTATAGATATTAAAAATGACATTGTTTCGTTTTTGAAAGTTAAAAATATATTTCAAAATATTAGTTTAGATATACAAAAAGTAGAATGAAGCACAGAAAGAAAAAACACAGTCTAAGATATAAAGAACTTGATATAAATTGATATAAAATCAACTAAACGCAGTCTTGGTTTACAATGTTTTTTTTTTTCATGTTTTCGGCAAAATATCTTGCAGAATACATGACATAATATCTTGCTGAATAAAAGTACCAAGACTTGTAGCTTTCTTTGTGGTTTTAAGGAGGGTATTAAAAAAGTTTTTTGTTCATTGCATAAATCGGCACAGAACTGAAGAAATTCAAACTGGATGCTGAAATTACGCATTTTGACATAAGATTCGAGTTCAATGCATCTCCCAACTCCTTGAACCCGATTTTGAACTATTTGGCAGAGAATACAAAAAAATTAAGATGGATGCCGAAATTATGCACTTTGATGTAAAATCCGAGTTTTGTGCAGATCCAAAGTCAATAATCCCGATTTCGAACCAAATCAGTAGAGTAGAAAACTCGAGAAATTCAAGATGGATGCCGAAATTATGCATTTTGACATAAGATCAGAGTTCAGTGCACATCCTAACTCCCTAATCCCGGTTTCGAACCAAACCAGTAGAAAACTCGAGAAGTTCAAGATGGATGCCGAAATTATGCATTTTGACATTAAATCCGAGTTCAGTAAAAATATATATAAAACATCTAATGAAAATATATCAACCTTCCAACTCCTCCCACTTTATTTTTATATATTTTGCATTGGTACCTGAAAAAGGTTAAAAAAAATTGTGACCGTCAAACAAGTTTCAAATTATTTATTAGATGATAATTTATATTTAATTTGCACTCCTCCTTTGACTATAGGCCCTATCTCCCCACAATTCCTTTTACAAATTCGAAAGTTGGTTCGTAATTTCGGACAGAAATCAAAATATGCGTGCTCTCACCCTGAAATTCGCCTCGAGACTGGCAAGTTTCGTGAATTTATCGGCCGTCTGGCAGAGCACGATTTCTTCATACGTTTTTATATGGCGGATAATAATTGAAAAATTCGGGAAGTTTAAGTGAATTAAAACAAAAATGTAGAAACGTTAAAGTGTTTTTTATTCATTTACCAGATTCTGTGTTATGTTTACTTTGAGATTAGAGAAGAATTTTAAAAAAATATGTGTGTAAATGGCGGAAAGATGCTTTCAGCGAAAGCATTTTTGAACGTTTTACGTAAAGTTGCAGTATGTATTTCATATAGATTAAAAGAGTTTACGATAAAAAATTTCATTCACTGGTAACGTTAGACATTTTTCTAACTACCCCTATAAAATTTTGAGATAAATTATTTGTTGTATTGCTTGTACGAGGTTAATACAAAATGATGTTTAGCGCCCATTGTAAAACCTAGCCCTTAACAGCGCCAGACCTTTTTTCTGAATCCGTACACATTATCGACGAAAATATATATTTCGGCACAATCTATCTTGTTATATAGTCGACCCGTGATCTAGAACGATAATCGTTAAAAGGCTAAAAATCACCATTTAGCCTCAAATACCTCAAAAAGGTAATATACTAGCAGTAAAATCGTCAATGGCCGTCAAAAAGACTAAAAATTACAATTGAGCGGCAAAAACGTCAAAATGGTTATAAACTGTGAAATAGCACTTAAATCGTCAATAGCCGTCAAAAAGGCTAAAAATCACCATTGAGCGCCAAAACCGTCAAAATAGTTATAAACTGTGATCTAGCACTAAAATTGTCAATAGCCGTCCAAAAAGCTTAACATTACCATCGACACAAAAAACGTCCAAATTGTTATAAACTGCCATAAAGCACTATAATCATCAATGGCCGTCAAAAAGGCTAAAAATCACCCATGAGCGCCAAATAGGTCAAAATGGTTCGAAGATGCCATCTTGCACTAAAATCATCAAAAAGGCTAAAAATCACCCTTCAGCGCCAAATAGGTCAAAATGGTTAGAAGATGCCATCTTGCACTAAAATCATCAAAAAGACTAAAAATTACCATTGGGCGCCAAATACGTCAAAATGGTTAGAAACTGCCATCTTGCACTAAAATCATCAATAAGGCTAAAAATCACCTTTGTGCGCCAAATAGGTCAAAATGGTTCGAAGATGCCATCTTGCACTAAAATCATCAAAAAGGCTAAAAATCACCCTTCAGCGCCAAGTAGGTCAAAATGGTTAGAAGATGCCATCTTGCACTAAAATCATCAAAAAGGCTAAAAATCACCCTTCAGCGGCAAGTAGGTCAAAATGGTTAGAAGATGCCATCTTGCACTAAAATCATCAAAAAGACTAAAAATTACCATTGGGCGCCAAATACGTCAAAATGGTTAGAAACTGCCATCTTGCACTAAAATCATCAATAAGGCTAAAAATCACCTTTGAGCGCCAAATAGGTCAAAATGGTTAGAAGATGCCATCTTGCACTAAAATATTCAAAAAGGCTAAAAATAACCCTTCAGCGCAAAATACGTCAAAATGGTTAGAAACTGCCATCTTGCACTAAAATCATCAATAAGGCTAAAAATCACCTTTGAGCGCCAAATACGTCAAAATGGTTAGAAACTGCCATCTTGCACTAAAATCATCAAAAAGACTAAAAATTACCATTGGGCGCCAAATACGTCAAAATGGTTAGAAACTGCCTTCTTGCACTAAAATCATCAAAAAGGCTAAAAATCAACCTTCAGCGCCAAATACGTCAAAATGGTTAGAAACTGCCATCTTGCACTAAAATTGTCAATAGCCGTCCAAAAAGCTTAACATTACCATCGACACAAAAAACGTCCAAATTGTTATAAACTGCCATAAAGCACTATAATCATCAATGGCCGTCAAAAAGGCTAAAAATCACCCATGAGCGCCAAATAGGTCAAAATGGTTCGAAGATGCCATCTTGCACTAAAATCATCAAAAAGGCTAAAAATCACCCTTCAGCGCCAAATAGGTCAAAATGGTTAGAAGATGCCATCTTGCACTAAAATCATCAAAAAGACTAAAAATTACCATTGGGCGCCAAATACGTCAAAATGGTTAGAAACTGCCATCTTGCACTAAAAGCATCAATAAGGCTAAAAATCACCTTTGTGCGCCAAATAGGTCAAAATGGTTCGAAGATGCCATCTTGCACTAAAATCATCAAAAAGGCTAAAAATCACCCTTCAGCGCCAAGTAGGTCAAAATGGTTAGAAGATGCCATCTTGCACTAAAATCATCAAAAAGGCTAAAAATCACCCTTCAGCGGCAAGTAGGTCAAAATGGTTAGAAGATGCCATCTTGCACTAAAATCATCAAAAAGACTAAAAATTACCATTGGGCGCCAAATACGTCAAAATGGTTAGAAACTGCCATCTTGCACTAAAATCATCAATAAGGCTAAAAATCACCTTTGAGCGCCAAATAGGTCAAAATGGTTAGAAGATGCCATCTTGCACTAAAATATTCAAAAAGGCTAAAAATAACCCTTCAGCGCAAAATACGTCAAAATGGTAAGAAACTGCCATCTTGCACTAAAATCATCAATAAGGCTAAAAATCACCTTTGAGCGCCAAATACGTCAAAATGGTTAGAAACTGCCATCTTGCACTAAAATCATCAAAAAGACTAAAAATCACCCTTCAGAGCCAAATACGTCAAAATGGTTAGAAACTGCCATCTTGCACTAAAATCATCAAAAAGACTAAAAATTACCATTGGGCGCCAAATACATCAAAATGGTTAGAAACTGCCTTCTTGCACTAAAATCATCAAAAAGGCTAAAAATCAACCTTCAGCGCCAAATACGTCAAAATGGTTAGAAACTGCCTTCTTGCACTAAAATCATCAAAAAGGCTAAAAATCAACCTTCAGCGCCAAATATGTCAAAATGGTTAGAAACTGCCATCTTGCACTAAAATCATCAAAAAGGCTAAAAATCACCCTTAAGCGCCAAATAGGTCAAAATGGTTAGAAGATGCCATCTTGCACTAAAATCATCAAAAAGGCTAAAAATATCCCTTCAGCGGCAAATAGGTCAAAATGGTTAAAAGATGCCATCTTGCACTAAAATCATCAAAAAGACTAAAAATTACCATTGGGCGCCAAATACGTAAAAATGGTTAGAAACTGCCATCTTGCACTAAAATCATCAATAAGGCTAAAAATCACCTTTGAGCGCCAAATAGGTCAAAATGGTTAGAAGATGCCTTCTTGCACTAAAATCATCAAAAAGGCTAAAAATCACCCTTCAGCGCCAAATACGTCAAAATGGTTAGAAACTGCCATCTTGCACTAAAATCATCAATAAGGCTAAAAATCACCTTTGAGCGCCAAATACGTCAAAATGGTTAGAAACTGCCTTCTTGCACTAAAATCATCAAAAAGGCTAAAAATCACCCTTCAGAGCCAAATACGTCAAAATGGTTAGAAACTGCCATCTTGCACTAAAATCATCAAAAAGACTAAAAATTACCATTGGGCGCCAAATACATCAAAATGGTTAGAAACTGCCTTCTTGCACTAAAATCATCAAAAAGGCTAAAAATCAACCTTCAGCGCCAAATACGTCAAAATGGTTAGAAACTGACTTCTTGCACTAAAATCATCAAAAAGGCTAAAAATCACCCTTCAGCGCCAAATACGTCAAAATGGTTAGAAACTGCCTTCTTGCACTAAAATCATCATAAAGGCTAAAAATCACCCTTCAGCGCCAAGTACGTCAAAATGGTTAGAAACTGCCATCTTGCACTAAAATCATCAATAAGGCTAAAAATCACCCTTCAGCGCCAAATACGTCAAAATGGTTAGAAACTGCCTTCTTGCACTAAAATCATCAAAAAGGCTAAAAATCACCCTTCAGCGCCAAATACGTCAAAATGGTTAGAAACTGCCTTCTTGCACTAAAATCATCAAAAAGGCTAAAAATCACACTTCAGCGCCAAATACGTCAAAATGGTTAGAAACTTCCATCTTGCACTAAAATCATCAATAAGGCTAAAAATCACCTTTGAGCGCCAAATACGTCAAAATGGTTAGAAACTGCCTTCTTGCACCAAAATCATCAAAAAGGCTAAAAATCACCCTTCAGCGCCAAATAGGTCAAAATGGTTAGAAGATGCCATCTTGCACTAAAATCATCAAAAAGGCTAAAAATCACCCTTCAGCGCCAAATACGTCAAAATGGTTAGAAACTGCCATCTTGGACTAAAATCATCAAAAAGTCTAAAAATTACCATTGGGCGCCAAATACGTCAAAATGGTTAGAAACTGCCATCCTGCACTAAAATCATCAATAAGGCTAAAAATCACCTTTGAGCGCCAAATACGTCAAAATGGTTAGAAACTGCCTTCTTTCACTAAAATCATCAAAAAGGCTAAAAATCACCCTTCACCGCCAAATAGGTCAAAATGGTTAGAAGATGCCATCTTGCACTAAAATCATCAAAAAGGCTAAAAATCACCCTTCAGCGCCAAATACGTCAAAATGGTTAGAAACTGCCATCTTGCACTAAAATCATCAATAAGGCTAAAAATCACCTTTGAGCGCCAAATACGTCAAAATGGTTAGAAACTGCCTTCTTGCACTAAAATCATCAAAAAGGCTAAAAATCACCCTTCAGAGCCAAATACGTCAAAATGGTTAGAAACTGCCTTCTTGCACTAAAATCATCAAAAAGGCTAAAAATCACCCTTCAGCGGCAAATAGGTCAAAATGGTTAGAAGATGCCATCTTGCACTAAAATCATCAAAAAGACTAAAAATTACCATTGGGCGCCAAATACGTAAAAATGGTTAGAAACTGCCATCTTGCACTAAAATCATCAATAAGGCTAAAAATCACCTTTGAGCGCCAAATAGGTCAAAATGGTTAGAAGATGCCATCTTGCACTAAAATCATCAAAAAGGCTAAAAATCACCCTTCAGCGCCAAATACGTCAAAATGGTTAGAAACTGCCATCTTGCACTAAAATCATCAATAAGGCTAAAAATCACCTTTGAGCGCCAAATACGTCAAAATGGTTAGAAACTGCCTTCTTGCACTAAAATCATCAAAAAGGCTAAAAATCAACCTTCAGCGCCAAATACGTCAAAATGGTTAGAAACTGCCTTCTTGCACTAAAATCATCAAAAAGGCTAAAAATCAACCTTCAGCGCCAAATACGTCAAAATGGTTAGAAACTGCCTTCTTGCACTAAAATCATCAAAAAGGCTAAAAATCACCCTTCAGCGCCAAATACGTCAAAATGGTTAGAAACTGCCATCTTGCACTAAAATCATCAATAAGGCTAAAAATCACCCTTCAGCGCCAAATACGTCAAAATGGGTTAGAAACTGCCTTCTTGCACTAAAATCGTCAAGAAGGCTAAAAAATCACCTTGAGCGCCAAATACGTCATAATGGTTAGAAACGGCCTTCTTGCACTAAAATCATCAAAAAGGCTAAAAATCACACTTCAGCGCCAAATACGTCAAAATGGTTAGAAACTGCCATCTTGCACTAAAATCATCAATAAGGCTAAAAATCACCTTTGAGCGCCAAATACGTCAAAATGGTTAGAAACTGCCTTCTTGCACCAAAATCATCAAAAAGGCTAAAAATCACCCTTCAGCGCCAAATAGGTCAAAATGGTTAGAAGATGCCATCTTGCACTAAAATCATCAAAAAGGCTAAAAATCACCCTTCAGCGCCAAATACGTCAAAATGGTTAGAAACTGCCATCTTGGACTAAAATCATCAAAAAGTCTAAAAATTACCATTGGGCGCCAAATAGGTCAAAATGGTTAGAAGATGCCATCTTGCACTAAAATCATCAAAAAGGCAAAAAATCACCCTTCAGCGCCAAATACGTCAAAATGGTTAGAAACTGCCATCTTGCACTAAAATCATCAATAAGGCTAAAAATCACCCTTCAGCGCCAAATAGGTCAAAATGGTTAGAAGATGCCATCTTGCACTAAAATCATCAAAAGACTAAAAATTACCATTGGGCGCCAAATACGTCAAAATGGTTAGAAACTGCCATCTTGCACTAAAATCATAAATAAGGCTAAAAATCACCTTTGAGCGCCAAATACGTCAAAATGGTTAGACACTGCCTTCTTGCACTAAAATCATCAAAAAGGCTAAAAATCACCATTCAGCGCCAAATACGTCAAAATGGTTAGAAACTGCCATCTTGCACTAAAATCATCAATAAGGCTAAAAATCACCTTTGAGCGCCAAATACGTCAAAATGGTTAGAAACTGCCTTCTTGCACTAAAATCATCAAAAAGGCTAAAAATCACCCTTCTGAGCCAAATACGTCAAAATGGTTCGAAACTGCCATCTTGCACTAAAATCATCAATAAGGCTAAAAATCACCTTTGAGCGCCAAATAGGTCAAAATGGTTAGAAGATCGCCATCTTGCACTAAAATCATCAAAAAGGCTAAAAATCACCCTTCAGCGCCAAATACGTCAAAATGGTTAGAAACTGCCTTCAAATAGTCAAAAAGGCTAAAAATCACACTTCAGCGCCAAATACGTCAAAATGGTTAGAAACTGCCATCTTGCACTAAAATCATCAATAAGGCTAAAAATCACCTTTGAGCGCCAAATAGGTCAAAATGGTTAGAAGATGCCATCTTGCACTAAAATCATCAAAAAGGCTAAAAATCACCCTTCAGCGCCAAATACGTCAAAATGGTTAGAAACTGCCATCTTGCACTAAAATCATCAATAAGGCTAAAAATCACCTTTGAGCGCCAAATACGTCAAAATGGTTAGAAACTGCCTTCTTGCACTAAAATCATCAAAAAGACTAAAAATCACCCTTCAGCGCCAAATACGTCAAAATGGTTAGAAACTGCCTTCTTGCACTAAAATCATCAAAAAGGCTAAAAATCACCCTTCAGCGCCAAATACGTCAAAAAGGTTAGAAACTGCCATCTTGCACTAAAATCATCAATAAGGCTAAAAATCACCCTTCAGCGCCAAATACGTCAAAATGGTTCGAAACTGCCATCTTGCACTAAAATCATCAAAAAGACTAAAAATTACCATTGGGCGCCAAATACCTCAAAATGGTTAGAAACTGCTTTGTTGCACTAAAATCATCAAAAAGGCTAAAAATCACCCTTCAGCGCCAAATACGTCAAAATGGTTAGAAACTGCCATCTTGCACTAAAATCATCAATAAGGCTAAAAATCACCCTTCAGCGCCAAATACGTCAAAATGGTTAGAAACTGCCTGCTTGCACTAAAATC